>JADRCD010223218.1:0-42784 GCA_019843815.1 Montemys delectorum
CAGTTTCCCCTCAAAAAACAAACAAACAAAAAAAACCCAAAAAGCA
Organism: Montemys delectorum; assembly: GCA_019843815.1. Lineage (NCBI taxonomy): Eukaryota > Metazoa > Chordata > Mammalia > Rodentia > Muridae > Montemys > Montemys delectorum. The sequence goes on from JADRCD010223218.1 coordinate 47, forward strand.
ACAAGAACAAACCCTTGTTGCCTCTCCCCTCCCCCTGCTTGCCACTCTACCCTCTCCCACTTATTGGCCCTGGCATTCCCCTACACTGGGGCACAGAACCTTCACAGGGCCAAGGGCTTCTCCTCCCATTGATGACCGACTTTGCAATCCTCTACTATACACATGCTGCCATCAGAGCAATCAGTCCCACCATGTGTACTCCTTGGTGGTTGAGTCCCTGGGAGCTCTGAGGGTACTAGTTAGTTCATATTGTTGTTCCTCCTAAGGGGCTGCAAACCCTTCAGCTCCTTCGGACCTTTCTCTAACTCCTTCATTGGGGGCTGTACTCAGTTCAATGGATGGCTGTGAACCTCTACTTCTGTATTAGTCAGGTACTGTCAGAGCCTCTCAGGAGACAGCTATATCAGGGTGGATTGTCCTTCTTTCAGTCTCTGCTCCATAGTTAGTCTCTGCAACTCCTTCCGTGGGTATTTTGTTCCCCTTTTTAAGAAGGAATGAAATGTCCACATTTTGGTCTTCCTTCTTCTTGTGTTTCTTGTGGTTTTTGGGTACTTTGTGTATTCCAAACTTCTGGGCTAATAACCACTTATCAGAGAGTGCATACCATGTACGTTCTTTTGTGATTGAGTTACCTGACTCAGGATGATATTCTCCAGATCCATCCATTTCCCTAAGAATTTCATAAATTCATTGTTTTTAATAGCTGAGTAGTACTCCATTGTGAGATGTACCACAATGTCTGTATCCATTCCTCTGTTGAGGGACATCTGGGTTGTTTCTAGTTTCTGGTTATTATAAATAAGGCTGCTATGAACATGTTGGAGCATCTTCTGGGTATATGCCCAGGAGTGGTATAGCTGGGTCCTCTGGTAGAACTATGTCCAATTTCTGGAGGAACCACCAAACTGATTTCTAGAGTGGTTGTAGCAGCTTGCAGTCCCACCAGCAGTGAAGGAGTGTTCCTCTTTCTCCACAACCTCTCCAGCATCTGCTGTCACCTGAGTGTTTTATCATAGCCAATCTGAATGGTGTGAGGTGGAATCTCAGGGTTGTTTTGATTTGCATTTCCCTGATGACTAAGGATGTTGAACATTTCTTTAGGTGCTTCTCAGCCATTCGGTATTCATCAGTTGAGAATTCTTTGTTTAGCTCTGTACCCCATCTTTTAATAGGGTTATTTGGTTCTCTGGAGTCTAGCTTCTTGAGTTCTTTGTATACATTGGATGTTAGCCCTCTATCAGATATAGGATTGTAAAGATCTTTCCCCAATTTGTTGGTTGCCATTTTGTTCTATTGACAATGTCTTTTGCCTTACAGAAGCTTTGCAACTTTATGAGGTCCCATTTGTCAATTCTTGATCTTAGAGCATAAGGTATTGGTGTTTCGTTCTGGAAGTTTTCCCCTGTGCCTATGTGCTAGAGGCTCTTCCCCACTGTCTTTTCTATTAGTTTCAGTGTATCTGGTTTGATGTGGAGGTCCCTGATCCTCTTGGACTTGAGCTTTGTATAAGGAGATAGGAATGGAATCGATTTGCATTCTTCTACATGCTAACCACCAGTTGAGACAGGACCATTTGTTGAAAATGCTATCTTTTTTCCACTGTATGGTTTTAGCTCCTTTGTCAAAAATCAAGTGACCATAGGTGTGTTCGTTAAATTCTAGGTCTTCAATTCTGTTCCGTTGATCTACCTGCCTGTCACTGTACCAATACCATGCAGTTTTTTATCATAATTGTTCTGTAGTACAGCTTAAGGTCCAGGATGGTGATTTCACCAGAGGTTCCTTTATTGTTGAGAGTAGTTTTGGCTATCCTGGGTTTTTTTGTTGTTCCAGATGAATTTGCAAATTGCTCTTTCTAAGTCTGTGAAGAATTGAGTTGGAATTTTGATGGTGAAAAGAGTAATTTATAGAAGGTTTATTTTAGCTTTCAGTTCCAGAGAGATATGGTCCCTCATAGAATCATGCATGTGACAGGGGCAAAAGGCTGGTTAGTCATACTGCAGCCACACATAGGAAGTTGAGAGTGAACCAGAAGTGTGTCCTGTTAACTTTGCAAGTCCCATGTGCTGTGACCTATTACATTCTATGAATCACTTCAGTCAGTGAGGCCTGCTGCCTCAAGGGCCCACAACTTTCCTGGCCAGCAATTTCAACTGGAGATCAAATGTTCAAGCAAGAGTCTATGGGGGAACATTTCATATTCAAGCACTGTGATTCAGTTTTAGTATACACACACACACACACACACATATGTATATATATGTATATATATATGTATGTGTACATATACACATACATATATATATGATTTTGAAGAAAGAATACCTTTATATGTGAATTTTATTTATATTAATGTTTTTTAGTGTAGCCGACAAATATTTATTGGGGTATATTTTATTTTTAAAGATTAAAGATGGTTTTCCCACTTACTACTTGATATAAAATTGGGCAACAATTGTAGTAGTATTGATTACTTGTAGTAAATTTTGGCATAATTTTAGCAAATAACATATTTGACATGAGATAATTATGATTATAATTTATCATTAGAATGGAGTGTGTCTAGATTGAATGAACTTAGCGTTTACTCATGTAAATACTACTTATATTTTTATAAGTTTATACTTTTGAGAGCAGTTTTTGGCTTGCTTATACTACATTTCTTATAAAATATGGCACATATAATTTTGCCTAGTATATAAATAAAGAGTTGGTGTATTGAGAGATTAATTAACTTGTCCATAGTTGTTTAGCTTATGAGTGATTTATCAAGTTTCATGTATAATTACATTTTTAACTGAACCTACATTGGCCCATACTCGGAAGGAACCAAGCATAGAGTCCAACTGTAACTGTTGTCCTATTCCGCTTTACCAATTCCAGAGTTTTTTATATTTGTTTTCATTCTGATCACCTTAATGTACTTAATGGCTCAAATGTTGCCGTAGTTTGGTACATTGGTGAGATTCAGAACTCTTGCAGGATCTGTTTCCTTTCCATTTGAGCTTTAACAAATATATAAAAGAATATTTCACAATAGAACATAGAATTCAATCTGTTCCTGGTGTATATGTAAACTTTAGGAGGGTCTGGCAGCTTCAATGATTGTTTCTAAGAGACTGAATCTTATAGCAAATTTCACTGGCCTTTTAGAATGACCATGTGAAAGGTTGGGCCAGTGGAAAGGGAGGGTCTGGAAAAGTATCTAGGGAGCAATGCCTAGCTCTTTCTGTCTCTTAGAGTACCCAAGCCTCACCTGCATATGGGACGCAGTCACATGATCACCCGTAAGCTAGAACCTGTCTATACTACTCTGTCTCAAGAGTAAACTATAGAATATGAAATGAGAATTATTTTGAGTTAGTTAGTTTTGGTTTAGTTTGTTGTCACAACAGAAAAAATATCCAAAAACATTCTTGAACAGGTATTGAATTATTTTTGTCCTACTTGGATAGTTTTGATTTTAATGTGGATTATATAAGCATAATATTAAGAGAAATAATAATAGATGAATAATTATTTTCCAGAATTAGTTTTTATTTGACTTAATTCCACAAGTTTCATCAAACTTGTGTTAATCTGTAGGAAACCCCTTTCTGTACAGAGTCTCCTCAGAGCAGTCTTGGGAAGGAGAGCTGCCTGTAAACAGGCCTAGGCTTGTCTTAGTTCTGGAGCTCCTCATTGTCTCTTATAGGGCTGTGTACTGTGTTCAGGTCTGTTCTCTCCTCTTTATACTCCTTACTACAGATCCCTCCCTCCCTCCCTCATTCCTCCCTCCTCTTCCTCTTCCTCTTCCTCTTCCTCTTCCTCCTCCTTCTCCGCTTCTCTCCCCCACCCCGTGTGTGTGTGTGTGTGTGTGTGTGTGTGTGTGTGTGTGTAAATTCCTTCCTTTCAAGTTGAATTAGCTTATCAAGTAAGGGAAGGCTAAGCAGCCTTTCCTTTTCACTGAGCCTTTTCTGTTTTATAGAGAGAATTTGGGAGGCCATGACCAAGCCAAGACCCCAAACCACTTTCTTTTTTTCTTTTTTCTTTCTTTTAAACTTTTATTGCATTATGATGAGAAAAGTTACATGATTTCAATTTGTCTGAATTTGTTAACATTTAAAAACATTTTAAGTAAATAGAATTAAATCACATTCTTGTTTCCCTTTTGTACCCCAACTCCTCCCAGAGACCCCTTCTTAAATACCTACAATATCTTTTTTTGTCATATTCCTTAAAATTTATAAAATTTATAATAAAAATGAGTATTATAAAAGTTGTTTGATATAAAACAATCAATTTAACAGTGTTATGTAGATGCTTGTCTACAGGAATACTGCAAATACATACGCTTTTCTCACTATAAATTTCAAATAACTCCAAACATATTAACTGTATATTTCAAAATAATACATCACTACTAGTATTTTCTTAAATGAACATAAATATGTAAAGTCTTTTTGTTTGTTTGTTTTGTATTTAGTAGAGTTTAAAATCTTGGCTCTTTCTGTGGTACAAGCCCAAAATAAGAACAATTTTTAGACATTAGATTTCTTTGTAATTCAATGACCCTCAAATCACCAAAGGATTTTACCTCTATCGTAGCTAAGCTGAGAGTTGACAGTTCTGCTGTGCCAAGGAATGAATTGTAGGCATGATTTTTAGATACAGACTTCCTGCTATGGTCAAAAAGCTATTTGACTTGAGTGTGTGACTTTATTCTCAGCCCACAGAGAACAGGTTACATTCATTTAAGAAATGGTGTGTGTATTAAGATGGTCTATCCATAAAGTCATTCACCAACTGTTTGAATGAACAGTGGTTCTGCTTGGAGGGTGGTACAGACATTAGGTGAGGATAAGAATCTGGTTCATTGGCTGTGATGATTTTGAAAAGCATTCATCTCAGAGAAAGAGTAACTTATAAAGTCCTCTTCTATAAACTTGATACAAGAGCTAGAAATGTCAAGTAAAGCATTCAGTCTGACTCTTTTGTTGTTCTCTTTCGTACAAGCCACCTCCCAAGTTAATTGTCTGTGTCTCCCTTGGGTATATAAATACTTTTGAAATATATAAGCTGTTCTGAAAACCATAGTATAGTGTAATAACATGAAATAAACAGTACTACTAATAGAGAGGCTGAGATAGGGGAAGCAAGATTTCGAGACCCTTATATTGTACACAGCAAGACACTGTCACAAACAAGCTGAAAGTTTATATAGATTGTACAAGATTGGATCTATTTCTCCAATTACCAAATTAGAGAGACCATTGGATGACAATCAACAAATTTATAATTCCTCATATTTTTGGATTTCAGTCGCTTAGGATATGTTGGTAATATTAATTTTCATATTAAGGTATTAAGAAAAGGTAATTGTCACTTCCTATTGTTTTTGTTGTATGAGGTAGAATTAGATTTGTGTGGATTTGTTGAAAGATTACTTTCTTGCTTCTTTTGGGGTGTAGTTTTGCTCCTTATGTTGATATTTTCCATCTATTATCCTTTGTAGGGCTGGATTTGTGGAAAGATACTGTATAAATTTTGTTTTGTCATAGAATATCTTGTTTTCTCCATCTATGATAATTGAGAGTTTTGCTGGGTATAGTAGCCTGGGCTGGCATTTGTGTTCTTGTAGGGTCTGTATGACATCTGCCCAGGATCTAGCTTTCATAGTCTCTGGTGAGAAGTCCGGTGTAACTCTGATAGGCCTGCCTTTATATGTTACTTGACCTTTTTCCCTTACTGCTTTTAAAAATCTTCCTTTGTTCAGTGCATTTGATGTTTTTATTATCATATGATAGGAGGAATTTCTTTTCTGGTCTAGTCTATGTGGGGTTCTGTAGGCTTCTTGTATGTTCATGGACATCTCTTTCTTTAGGTTAGGGAAGTTTTCTTCTATAATTTTGTTGAAGATATTTACTGACCCATTACATTGGGAGTCTTCACTCTCTTCAATACCTATTATCCTTAGATTTGGTCTTCTCATTGCATCCTGTATTTCCTGGATGTTTTGGGTTAGGAGCTTTTTGCTTTTTGCATTTTCTTTGACTGTTGTGTCAATGTTTTCTATGGTGTCTTCTGCCCCTGAGATTCTCTCTTCTATCTCTTGTATTCTGTTGGTGATGTTTGCATCTCTGATTCCTGATTTCTTTTCTAGGTTTTGTATCTTCAGGGTTTTCTCTCTTTCTGATTTCTTTATTGTTTCTATTTCTATTTTTAGATTCTGGATGGTTTTGCTCATTTCCTTTACCAGTTTGTGTTTTCCTGAAGATCTTTAAGGGATTTTTGTGTTTCCTCTTTAAGAGCTTCTAGTTCTTTACCTGTGTTCTCCTGTATTTCTTTGAGGGTACTATTTATGTCTTTCTTAAGGTCCTGTATCATTGTCTTGATAAGTGATTTTATATCTGAATCTTGTGTTTCTGGTGTGATGATGTGTACAGGACTGGCTATGGTGGGAGAATTGGGTTCTGATGATGCCAGGTGACCTTGGTTTGTGTTGTTTATTTTCTTATGCTTGTCCCCGCCATCTGGTTATCTCTAGGGCTACCTGCCCTTGCTAATTCTGACTGGAGTCAGTCCTTCCTGTGATCCTGGTTGTGTCAGAACTCCTCAGAGTCAGGCAGTCTCTGTGACCCTGTGATTCTGGGATCATGTGACCTTGGGCTTGTTAGAGCACCTGGGAGTGCAGCAGCTTCCTCTGGGTGTTGTGGGACTGGCTGTAGAGCTTGTGCCCAAGGTCTGCTCAGGACACCAGCCCAGAGAGACTGGAAGGAACCGGAGCCACTCTGCTGGTGGAGTTCCTGTGTGCCTGGTCCGGCAGGTCCCAGTTACTCCCGGTGTTGGGACAGATGTTGGGTCCCTCTCACCTCTGAACCTGAGAGTTTCAGAGTGCCTGGGAGTAGAACTTTCTCTGGGTGTTGTGGGACTAGCTGCAGAGCTTGTACCCAAGGTCCACTCAGGACACCAGTCCCCCACTTTCACTTTAGTAGAAAAAAAAGGGTGCAGTATTGTAAAGCTTTGCTTATGGGTTGATTTTACTTCTTTGGAGAGAGGTTTCTGTTTTTTCTTTTAAAGACTTTAATACAATTTTCCCAATAATTTGTCCCTATAGATAAGAGTCAGTGAACTAAAATTTGCAACCAAAATTCTTAAAACCAGAAAGAAGTTTTAAAATGTAGAGCATGGTCAACTTCCATAGTGATGAAGAATAGATAAAAAAACAAAAATATACATGAGTAAAATAATGAAACTCAAGCTGCCTTCAGGATTCTGATAACTCACAACACTGGAGAACATACTGAAAACCAAAATGACTGGTCAAGAGAAAGTGACTGACAGAACCTTTGAAACATGAGGTCTATGGAACTTAATACTTCCATTATCCTTCTACTCCACCCTGGCAGCATAGCTAAAATCTGTCAACTGAGCAGGTTTGAATGACGGGGAAGAAGATAAAAGGAAAAGATGAATCTCACTGCTTTTGGAGCTCCATTGTCTGAACCTCGGAGAACTATTCTCAGAGAACACTTGGCTAGGTGGTTGACTTTGAGCTGTGCTTGGAGAAAGAAAAAGCTCTTTCTCCAGGCATATACAGAGACAATAGTAAACCCTTGGCAAGATCACTCCTGTTGAATGCTATAACTTCACTTGGTACAAACCAGAGCCTGGTTAGGAATTTTAAAGGAAGTGCTGGAGAACTGGCCAACTAGAGAAAGATTAGAAAGTTCTGACATGTTCCATGATTTGTAAAAGTATTCTTAATATATAAGGCTGTGATACTTGCCTAGGAAAGATCTAAAAAACTGTCACCTCTGGCTTATCTTAAGGCTCTGTGTCATTAAAGAAGTGAAAGCAAGAGCTTTTTAAATCAGCCCTTCAAAGCTGGAATTGGCACTTCATAAAGGACCTTTCCCAAAGGATGAAACATACATAGCAGGGCAGTTAAAATCATCTGAACAGTCATTGAACACTATTATAGTGACATAAGTGTGACCACTTGTAAGCCTTGCTTACAAGTTAAAATCAGTAATTTAAAAAGAAAAGCAGAAAAGTTGGTGGCCATATGCAGGTAATCTAAACTGTAAAATAGTTCTTGAAAGTGTTAAGCTAGTATCATTTGGAAAAACAAACAAAACACAGGTACATAGGGAGGACAGTGCCTCCAGGATTCCAGTACAGGTGTGTTAAAATATGCTTCATAGCTGGGCAGTGGTGGTGCACGCCTTTAATCCCAGCACTTGGGAGGCAGAGGCAGGCGGATTTCTGAGTTCCAGGCCAGCCAGGGCTACACAGAGAAACCCTGTCTCAAAAAAACAAAAAACTAAAAAATTAAAATATGCTTCATAAAATGTCCAGTTTTAAGCAAAATATTTAAACTTCAAAGAAATATGAAATATGTCAGGGAATTTATCAAATGTCAGGTAAAATTTATCAAATGTACCTTTGAGACAGGAAAAATAAAAGCAGTTTGTTTAATATTATTGCTAGAGCAATAGATACAGCAATAATCAAAGAGCTACTTGCATATGATAATTTGATACAGGAAAGTACCATCTCTCACATGGGGCTCTCAGGAAGGTTGACAGCTGAGTTATAGTACTTAGATTGGAAGACATTTCATCATTGAATGGAAAAGACTGTTGACCAGAAGTTTTGTGTCTAGCCAAACTTTTTTTTTCTAAAATTTTTTTAAAATTTATTTTTATTAGATATTTTCTTTATTTACATTTCAAATGATATCCCCTTTCCTGGTTCAGTTTCTCCTCTGGAAAAAAAAAAACAACCCTATTCCCACCCCCTCCCCCTGCTCACCAACCCACCCTCTCCCACTTCCTGGCCCTGGCATTCCCCTACACTGGGGCATAGAACCGTCACAGGACCAAGGGCCTCTCCTCCTCCCATTGATGACTGATTAGGCCATCCTCTGCTACATATGCAGCTGGGGACATGAGTCCCACCATGTGTACTCTTTGGTTGGTGGTTTAGTCCCTGGGAGCTCTGAGGGTACTAGTTAGTTCATATCATTCCTTCTAAGGGGATACAAACCCCTTCATCTTTTTGGGTCTTTTCTCTAGCTCCTTCATTGGGGACCCTGTACTCAGTCCAATGAATGGCTTTCAGCCTCTACTTCTGTGTTAGTCAGGCACTGGCAGAGCCTCTCAGGAGTCAGCTATATCAGGCTCCTGTCAGCCAGTACTTGCTGGCATCCACAATAGTGTCTGGGTTTGATGATTGAATATGGAAAGGATTCCCAGATGGGGCAGTCTCTGGATTGTCCTTCCTTCAGTCTCTGCTCCATAGTTGTCTCTTCCAAGGAGTTTGCAACTCCTTCCATGGGTATTTTGTTCCCCCTTCTAAGAAGGATCGAAGTATCCACACTTTGGTCTTCCTTCTTCTTGAGTTTCTTGTGGTTTGTGGATTGTATCTTGGGTATTCTGAGCTTTTGGGCTAATATCCACTTATCATTGAGTGTATACCATATGTGTTCTTTTGTGATTGGGTTACCTCACTCAGGATGATATTCTCCAGATCCATCCATTTGCCTAAGAATTTCATAAATACATTGTTTTTAATAGCTGAGTAGTACTCCTAGCCAAACTCTTGAAAAAGTAGAAGACATTTCCAAATAAGCAAAACTTAGAAGAGCTTGTCACCAAAAGACCTCTATAAGAAACTGTAAAGGGAGTCCCAATAGTTCAAATAAAAGAGCACAAGATGCTACATGAAATAAAGAGCAATTGTAAAGGTGACAGGAGATCTATGAAGGACTGGTATGTATAAAAATACATGTAATAAAATTCTGCTTCTAGTATTCTCCAAACTACAGTTAACATAAGAAAAACTAAAAAAATTATAATTTGATAATTTGATCCTCAAAAGGATAATTTAGAAAAAATACTAATTATAATCTTTAAGGAGACTACTAAGAAAATAACTAAAAAAATATAGTAAAAGAAACGACACAGGTATGTGAAAATATACTAGAAAGTATTTAACACAGTAATGAAGAACTTAGAATTGAAGATATTAAATAGCTCTGTCATATTCTCATAAATGAAGATAGTAATCCTACAGAAAATTTAGGTTTATAAACCTGATACATAATTTCTCTAATTTTTAAGCATTTTTTCTTCCAATTACGTTTGTTGTTTGTGGGATACAGAGTATGTGTACATGAGTCCAGCTTCCTGTGCATGCTAGAAGAGGAAGCTGTACGCCCTAGAGCTGTAGGCAACAGGTCACTGGGACACATTTGTTGGTTCTGGGACTCAAATTCAAGATCTGTGTTAAAAGCACTATATACTCTTACCTGCTAAGCCATATTTCCAGTACCTTCCACCCTAATTAAGATAAATTAGAAGGAGAAATTTTAAGGAAATGGAATTATTTACAGTTTGGTCAAACCTGGGGGTGAAAGGCTTGCTTTTATTTTCCTGCTTTTCCTAAAACAGGGCCACATCTTTCTAGAGAAGATGAAAACCATTCATGTTAGTTTCCCTGTCAGAACTGTGAATCCCTTCCCTTGAGTAAAGCTTCTCTGGATGACACCAGGGCTTTAGGCACTTCACCCATCATGAGCTTCATGGGTAAGCTTTAATTCTTTGCGTTTGTTGGATTAGCAATCTCAATAGTGGAAGAGGGGAGCACATTTGTCTTGCTTTGTAATGGCTTCTCTCCTGTCAAGGCTTCAGTGAAGGGTTATGGTGAGAGTAATGTATGAATTTTCTATGTTAAACAATATGCTCAGATAATTGTTGAAGAGAAATGCCACCTATGGAACATATCAGTTCATTATCAGTAGTTTATAAGATATTTCTCAATGGATTTTTAAAAAAATATGACAGACTGCGTAGTGGTTGTATATTTTGTATCCCACAAGTGATGGGAAACACTGAGCACATTAGCTGTTACTCAGAATATTATCCCAATGCTACAAATTAGCATTTGTTTTCTTTTTATTTTCTAAGGAACATTGTCATTTTTAATGGTCTTCCTACAATATTTGCTAATATATTGCTCTTTTCTGACTCACCAGTAGAATATTGGAGCTAATATCGTTCCTAATTTGGAAATAAGAAAATAAAATCTAGCTATAGTAGTATAAAAATTAAACATAATTTTTATTAACATTTTAAAGTATAAATGAACTCTTTTGGTTGTGACCCAAGTCTTGTCTTGTATTCCAAAAACATCTACAATCATCTGTGCTCATAAGAGGGCTAGTTTTATGCTTTGTTTCTCGACTCTGTACAGGAAAGATTAAAAATTCATAAAGCAAGGTTCTCAAAGGTTTAGGAGCAAACAATACTGTTGTGCTTGGCCACAAATGTAAGTGAATATTTGGGATCAAACTTGAGGTGCTAACTGAAAAAGAGAATGTAGGGTTTGAATTTCTCTGTGGTATGTCAGTGTGGTTAGACAGAAAATGGTGGGTGTGAGGTCACGCCCCATGCTGGGTAGATGAAAGTTGATCAACTGCTTTCCATCTGTGTGTCTTTCTATTAGGTATATGCATTTCTTTGGCTCCTTTGTTTAATCCAGTGCATGTGTTTTAGATATTTGTTATTACGTTCCAGGGATTGAAACTTTTAATAATTCTTAGTCAGCATTACAGCGGAATTAGAGAACCCAGCAGTTCATGGGGAGAAGTATTAGAAATCCAAGCAGGGGGCATTGTAGCAGCTGATAATTTAAAGAAGGAAGAGATGCAAGCCTTTCCTGGCCAAGAGTGCAGCCTTTGCCCAGTTCAGAAGCTTGCTGTGATATTGGGGAAAACATTGGTCCCCTCTAAGAGTTATAGATTGGCCTGATGAGTTGAAAATATTGTTCTTTGGCAACATGAAAATTGTTAGATGGAGTTTTTATTGAGCTGATTTTTTAAAATTTTATCTTCCATTTCTTTTTAAAAAGTTTTTTTTTTTTTTTTTTGGTTTGGTTGTATGTTTTATCAAGTTTAGACTCCAAATCCATATGATTGGATTCAAAGCATAAGCTGTGATTTTGTATTTGAATTCCATTTTGCTCTCTAGAGAAGTATTTGTAATAGTAATAAAAAAATAATATCAGACATGTCAAGCTGGCAGTTGGCTCATCAGATAAGAGTGCCTGCTGCCAAGTCTTGCACTCTTTTATGTTTGATCCCTGGAATCATGCTGTAGAAGGAGAGAGCAGACTCTTGCGTATTGTCCCCTGACTTGTATGCACATGCCTAGTGTTGTAGCTTCATCCTGTTGCTCTGATGCAACAAAAGACTTATAGCAGCTTAGGGGAGGAAAGGGCTTATTTGCCTGATACTTCTGGGACACAGTCCATCAGTGGGGGAGTCAGGGTGGGGACTCCATTTGGAACTCGAAGCAGAAACCTTGGAGGAACATTGCTTGTTCTCTGGCTCTCTGGCTCATATTTAGCTTGGTTGCTTAACTATTTAGGGCTACCTGTCTAGGATTTGTACCACTCACAGTGAGCTGGGCTTCCTATATCAGTTAAAATTAAGACAATTCAGTAGAGACACTAGTATATTAGTTAAAATTAAGACAGTTTACTAATGGCATGTCCGTAGGCCAGTCTTCCTGAGTCAATCCCTTAAGTAAGGCTTTCTTCTTAGATGACTCAGGTGTATCAAATGGACAATACAAGGTAACTGAGACATTGGGGGCACATATACATACACACACATACATGCACATACACATATGCACTATCAACATTTCATGTCTTAGAAAACTAATGAAAACTAAGAAAACAGTTATATTGAAATTAATAATGATTATAATTTGAGTAGTAATTGTGAGCTACTTATGTATATGCATGTATTTGTGTGTCTGTGTCTGTATCTGTCTACCAGGGTGCTGTTATTTATAAATCATAGATGGGAACATTGGAATAAGAGATCTGGTGACATGCCTCAGGTCATTTCATAGAGGTGAAGCTTGGATTTGAACTGTCACTAAAGACCAACCTTTTCAATACTACCTTATAATTTTACACATTAATATCCGGGGCTTTAGTATTCCTGGCTTGCTTTCAAAAACCTTCCTTCTTCCTGTCAATTCCGGAGATAACATTCAATGACTTGACAACAGTGACCTTTCTAAACAAATGTAGAGTGTTACAGAACCAGATGGCCCAAGATTATATTTTATTTTTCTGGCTCAAAATAAATTGCCTGCTCTACATTTGATAAAGTCCAAACGAAAAAAGACCCTTCTGTATCCCAGGACTTCATCAGGCCTCATGGCTAGCCAGCGCCCTTTAGCGTGAGCCAGTCAGAAGCATAGAGCCCATGTCTTTATTCCGTAATTTAGAGCAGAGTCTAATGAAAGGGCAAGAAGCTGGGTTTATGATATGCAAATATTCTGTTCTTTAGTAATCATTATGAATTTAGTAGAAGGGTTCTGAGGAATTGGCAGATAGTTCTATAATTTTGTTACAATGTTGTGAGCAAGGGGATGTCTGATTTATAATTTTATAAACCTGCATGTTATGCATCTCTTTTTGGTGTCTGTTTTTCTTTGGGGATTTTAGGAAGGTTTTCTGATAATCAGAAATATAATTCTTACTGTAAAAAATATTTTCTTTATTGCATGTGTACAAGTAATGCTTGTTTGCATGTGTGTCAAGGCATATATGTAGATATCAGAGGAAAACTTTGCAGGCTCTGTTTCTTTCCTTTCACCTTCATATGGTTCAGGGGATTGAACTCGGGTCAGCCAGCTTACATTGCACGAGGCCTTTACTTGTTCAGCCATTTTACTAGCATAAAAACTTTATTCTTGACCATTCACAATGTGAATGAGGATTTTCTTGGCAGTGTTACACAAACATTCTTAGAAACTAATTTTACAGTAGATACATAAAGTGATCTGTCATATATAACCATAATCATACCTCTACAAGCTTAGTCACTCTTAAAGAATTTCAGACAGGGAAAGATCAGGTTACATGGGGTGGGCATGGAAATGATTAAAGAACTGAAGAAGTCATGTTTATCATAACCCAGAATACATGATGAAAACACACACTAGACTTGGAATTAGGAGACCTGTGTCTAAGACTTGGCCTTGCCAGCCAGGTAGTGGTGGTACATGCTTTTAATCCCAGCACTTGGGAAGTAGAGGCAGGCGGATTACTGATTTTGGGGCCAGTGTGGTCTACAGAGTGAGTTCCAGGACAGCCAAGGCTATACAGAGAAACCCTGTCTCCAAATACCAAAAACGAATGTGTGTGTGTGTGTATAATATGTCGAATATATATTTGATTATATATAAGTGATTATAATTGGTGCTTTTTACACAGTGATGTTTAATATATAAAAAGCATCCCAAATGTCAGTGAAACTAAAATATATGCTCACCTTTATAACCACTGCCTTAAAGGACTATCACATGTATTATTTTGGAATGCAAACATGCTTATTGCTACATCAGTTCATAGAAAGTTGAATACATATAGCCACCAAAAAAAAAGAAAAGAGTGTCCAATGGAGTTGAAACTAGAAATCTATTAGCTTTCTAACTTCTTCTGTGACTTATACTCCCTTGCCTGCACTCTGTCTGTCCTCATCACTCAGCATCATCCTCTCCTGCTCTCCTTTCTAAGTGTTAGGCTGCACCCTCACATCTGTTCCACAGAGACACATGCACTTACAGACTAAGATCCACTAGTGAAGGAGAGCCGCTGGTTTTCTTCTTCCTGAGTTCACTTCCCTAGATATACTTTCCAGGCTCATCGATTTTTTTCTGTAAATTCTATTTTTCTTTATAGCTTAACAATATCCCACAGTGTATTATATACAATTTCATTATTTGTCTGTTGATGGATGTCTAGACTGTTACTGTTTTCTTGCTATCGTGAATAGAGCAGTAATTCATAAATCTTTGTGGTAGGTTATGGAGATATTTGGGTATATGTCTCTTTAAAAAAGATTTGTTTATTTTTATTTTATGAATGAGTATTTTGTCTGAATGTATGTAAGCATAGTGCATGCATGCCTGTTGCTTGTGGAAGCCAGAAGACATGTCGTATCCCAGGATCTGGAGTTACAGGGAGTGGTAAGCCCACCAGCGTTTGCACTGGGAACTAAACCTGAGTCCTCTCCAAGAACAGAAAGTATTTTTACCACTGAACCATCATCTTTCCAGGTCATTGTTTTGAAAAGAAACAAACAAACAAACAAACAAACCACAAACCTAAATTTCATTTATGTATTTATTTGTGTGTGTGTATATGTGTGTTTGTGTGTGTGTGTGTACAAGCTTACTTGCACTAGGGTACTTGTAGAGCCAGGAGGCCAACCTTCAGTAGTTGGTTTTGTCTTCCAACTTCTTAGTCCTGGAAATTAAACTCAGTCTTAGAAGCAAGTACCTTTACATGTTTGGCCATCTTTCTATCCTTGCCAAGTGTTTTTCTTTATGAAAAGTAAGCTAAGAATCTTGGTTGATGGCTGTAATGTCAATATATATGAAACTGAGGCAGGATTATGAGTTAAAGGCTAGCCTGGGCTGGTTAGCAAGTTCCAGGCTCTCCTGGGCAACATAATGAGGATTTATCCAAACTCGAGAACAAGAGTTAGTAAACTGACATATAGTGAGGATTTATCCACACCAAACTAGAGAACAAGAGTTAGTAAAATGATTTATCCCCTTCTACTTTTTGTCATTCTGGGAGCTTGAGCATAAAGTCCTTTTTTTGCGCCCTTAGTTGTATATTTCTATTTATCTGCCACCTTGTCTGTTAGTTTTAACCCTATTTTGTATTTTGTATTTTTATATTTTATAATTTTTGACATAGTTTTTCATAATTTGTTACTCAAATCCATTTAGAATAAGGCTAGGCTTATACAAACTATGTAAACTAATCACTTTACAGGATTCAGAAAGTTCTTTGTTGAAACACTAGGCTGAATTATATTTTTTTTATTAAACTAATAAAATTTATTTTAAAATAAACAACTCAGTATTGACATTTTTTATGTCATCAAAATAATTTATAATAAACACCTCATAAATATACAGGATATCTTCTGAAGATAAAAGTAATATGCACCCAACCAGTTTTTAAAATCTACTTGGAACATTAAACATGATAAAAGTAGAAAAAAATCTCTTATGAAGTCCTTTGTAAAAGGAAATTGTAACAAGTTACTGATTAGACAGAAACTGTTCAATCTCCAAGAGAGAATACTCAACATAACTGTGGCTTCATAGGATGAATTGGGTAGTGTTCCTTCTGTTTCTATTTTGTGGGATAGTTTGAAGAGTATTGATATTAGATTTTTTTGAAGGTTTGATAGAATTCTACACTAAGCCCATCTAGTCCTGTTTTTTTTTTTTTTTTAAATGACTGCCTCTATTTCTTTAGGAGTTATGGGACTATTTAGAGGGTTTATTTGACTTTGATTTAACTTTGCTATTTGATATCTGTCTAGAAAATTGTCCATTTCATCCAGATTTTCCAGTTTTGTTGAATATAGGCTTTTGTAGTAGGATCTGATGACTTTTTGAATTTCCTCAGTTTCTGTTGTGCTATCTCCCTTTTCATTTCTGATTTTGTTAATTTAGATACTGTCTCTGTGCCCTCTGGTTAATCTGGCTAAGGGTTTATCTATCTTGCTGATTTTTCTCAAAGAACCAGCCCTTGGTCTTGTTGATTCTTTGTATAGTCCTTTTTGTTTCCACTTGGTTGATTTCAGCCCTGAGTTTGATTATCTCCTGCAGTCTACTCCTCTTGGGTGTATTTGCTTCTTTTTTTTTTTTTTTTTAGAGCTTTCAGGTGTGCTGTTAAACTGCTAGTGAATGCTCTCCAGTTTCTTTTTAGAGGCACTCAGAACTATGAGTTTTCCTCTTAGGACTGCTTTCTCATTGTGTCACAAAAGTTTGGGTATGCTTGCCTTCATTTTCATTAAATTCTAAGGTCTTTAATTTCTTTATTTCTTCCTTGACAAAGTTATCATTGAGTAGAGAGTTGTTTAGCTTCCGTGTGTATGTGGACTTTCTGATATTTTTGTTGCTATTGAAGACCAGCCTTAGTCCATGGTGATCTGATAGGATTCATGGGATTATTTCAGTCCTCTTGTATCTGTTGAGGCCTGTTTTATGAGAATGGTCAGTTTTGGAGAATGTATCATGAGGTGCTGAGAAGAAGGTATATTCTTTTGTTTTAGGATGAAATGTTCTATAGATACCTGGTAAACCCATTTGGTTCATAGCTTCTGTTAGTTTCACTGTGTCTCTGTTTAGTTTGTGTTTCCATGATCTGTCTATAGGTGAGAGTAGGGTTTTGAAGTCTCCCACTATTATTGTGTGAGGTGCACTGTGTGCTTTGAGCTTTAGTAAAGTTTCTTTTATGAATGTGGGTGCCCTTGCATTTGGAGCATAGATGTTCACAATTGAGAGTTCTTCTTGGTAGATTTTTCCTTTGATGAGTATGAAGTGCCCTTCCTTATCCTTTTTGATAACTTTTAGTTGAAAGTTGATTTTATTCGATATTAGAATGGCTACTCCAGCTTTTCTCTTGGCACCATTTGCTTGGAAAGTTTTTTCGAGCCCTTTACTCTGAGGTAGTGCCTTTCTTTGACACTGAGATCTGTTTCCTGTATGCAGCAAAATGCTGTGTCCTGATTATTTATCCAGTCTGTTAGTCTTTGTCTTTTTATTGTGAAATTGATTCCATTGATGTTAAGAGATACTAGGGAATAGTGATTGTTATTTTTGATGTTATTTTTGTTTGTGTGGCTATCTTCTTTTGCGTTTGTTGAAAGAAGATTGCTTTATTGCTTTTTTCTAGGGTGTAGTTTCCCCACCTCGTGTTGGCATTTTCCATTTATTATTCTTTGTAGAGCTGGATTTGTGGAAAGATTTTGTGTAAATTTGGTTTTGTCATGGAATATCTTGGTTTCTCCATCTATGGAAATGGAGAGTTTTGCTGGGTATAGTAGCCTGGGATGGCATTTCTCTTTGGGTCTGCATGACATCTGCCCAGGATCTTCTAGTTTTCATAGTCTCTGAGAAGTCTAGTATAATTCTGATAGGTCTGCCTTTATATGTTATTTGACCTTTTTCCCTTACTGCTTTTAGTATTTTTTTCTTTATTTTGTGCATTTGGTGTTTTGACTATTATGTGATGGGAGGAATTTCTTTTCTGGTCCAATCTATTTGGAGTTCTATAGGCTTCTTGTTATAGAAATTTTCTTCTATAATTTTGTTGAAGATGTTTACTGGCCCTTTAAGTTGGGAATCCTCACTCTCTTCTATACCTATTATCTTTAGGTTTAGTCTTCTTATTGTGTTCTGGATTTCCTGGATGTTTTTGGTTAGGAGCTTTTTGTATTTTGCATTTTCTTTGACTGTTGTATCAATATTTTCTTTGGTATCTTTTCTCTCTTCTATCTCTTGTATTCTGTTGATGATGCTTACATCTATGACTCCTGATCTCTTTGCTAGGTTTTCTATCTCCAGAGTTGTCTCCTTTTGTGATTTCGTTATTGTTTCTAGTTCTACATTTAGATCCTGGATGGTTTTGATCAATTCCTACACCTGTTTGGTTGTGTTTTCCTGTAATTCTTTAAGGAATTTTTGTGTTTCCTCTTTAAGGGCTTCTAGCTGTTTACCTATGTTCTCCTGTATTTCTTTAAGGGAGTTATTTATGTCCTTCTTAAAATCCTCTATCATCATCATGGCAAGTGATTTTAAATCAGAGTCTTGCTTTCTGGTGTGTTGGGTTATCCAGGGTTCATTGTGGTGGGAGAACTGGGTTCTGATGATGTTAAGTAGCCTTGGTTTCTGTTGCTTATGTTCTTGCCTTTGCCTCTTGCCATCTGCTTATCTCTGGTATTAGCTGGCCTTGCTGTTTCTGACTGTGGTTTGTCCCTCCTGCAAGCCTGAGTGTCAGTATTCCTTGGAGACCAGTTTTCTTTGGGTGGAATTTAGGTATGGAGAGCTGTGGCACAGGGTCCGCTTTGGGCAACAGAGGAAGGATCCTGTCCCAGGCTGCTCCTCTGTTCCTGTGTTCTGAGGATTCTGGGCAGGTTTCTTGGAGCAGAAGTGTTGGTCTTACCTGTACTCACAGTTGTGTCTGCACTCCTGGGAGACCAGCTCTCTCCTGTTGGTATTTGGGTATTGAGCAGTGTGGCACAAGATCAGCTTGGGTTGCTGATGGAAACTAAAGACTATAATTTTAATCTCAAATTAAAAAAATTGCAATGTTGCAGTATCTCCCTGTGATAAGGATAGAATATTAATATTTTCATTTTAAAACTCCCGCAAGTCTCATATTAAAAGATAAGTTTCATTAAATGATTAAGTGTCCAATATATGTGTATGTTTCTAATTATTTAAAAAAAAATCACTGTCCTGTTTTTTCTTAAGGCTAGGTATTACCCAAGTAGTATCATATTCTGTAAGCACACCCATACATAGAAAATCATAAAGACAGGAGATGCCCAAAAGATATGCTGTCCTTGGGTTATGACCTATCCTTGTGGAGTACATTTAGCTAACGTGTGTGTGTGTTTGTGTGTGTGTGTGTGTGTTTGTGTGAGTGTAGGGGGAATGGAAACAGTTACTATGCACATACAATAATAATAATAATAATAATAATAATAATAATAATATAAAAAAGCAGGAAGTGTTTGGGATATAGATCAGTGGGAGAGTTTCTTGGTTATCTAAGCAAGGTTGGCTTAACCATAAGCACCACAAAGCAGCATAAGGAATGGACACCTTGACCAAAGATTTTTGTGTTTTATAACTTATAATCAAATTCAAAAAGAATAAACCAAACTTTAAAAGGGAGAAAGGCGATCATCCCAGGCCTTTTCCTCTAATATCAGGTTCTCCTCTTAGGAATCATTAGGAAACCCAAACAGCTTCAGAGCCTCAGCTTCTTGTCTTCTCTTCCATTTTTGTCATCACAGCCAAACGCCAGCAGAAACCTTTAAGAATGTGAAGTCGTAGTGAAGTTCTGGGACTCACACAGTTCATTCTAGTTCCTGTATACATGCAAGCTGTGTTAATATGATCCCCTGATGTCAGTGCCAGCATTTTCATGTTGTGGCTAAAACTGAGGTTTCCTCAGAGGCTTAAAATTTCTGTAAAGCACTTTCCACACAGTACCTCATCCATATCCTTGAATGTGGCCAAAGCACTTGTACCCCCTTAGCAAATTTCACCATGGGTTTAAGACTGATACCAATGAAAGTAGAAGAATGGGCATAGATATACTGTACAGTTAGTTTTGTGTAGCTGAGAATGTTGATACAACCTATAGCTGTTTGTCAGGGGAACTTGTCATTATCATTGTTCTAGGAAATATTGTTGACCTCAAACTCAAACACTGTCTCTGCTTTGGAATGGTGGGTCTTGGCATCAGTAAAGGTTGCAACATCATCCTTGATGTCCATCTATGGTCTCCCCAATGGGGCTCCCACAGATATTAATGCTTTGTTTAAAGTTTAGTGTTAGTGCGTTTGTAGTCCTCATATTCCACACAGGAATGTCTTTATCTCCACACACAGAGACGTAGGGATTAGGGTTACTTGGATACCACGAGTATCTTGGATATCATACTATCTTCACATCCCCTGTAGCTTTTTTCTTTGATTAGAAGGCCTTCCTCCAGCAAGAAGACCCTGGCAGTCTCGTCAAACAATTCCAAGTTGAGTGAAACTCACCCTATCTCCAGGCTACATCCACTTTGGCAAGAACACATCCACCTCTGTGGCTTCAGAAGAACTCCAGTGTCCATAGGGGACCACTGCTTTTTAAGCGCAGGGTCTGTAGAGTGGGAACTATTGCGAAGGCTGCAGGGCCTACTCACCAAATGCATTAGCAAACCATGTGACCCTTTGTAGTGATGTTGCTGTTGTTTGTCATTCTGTTGTGTTTATACGAATGGAGATAACACTCATGAGAACTGGGGAGATGTTCATGCTCTGGTGGTAGTACATGGCTGTCGGTTGTATTCTCCGAAGTTGAGACGGAGACTTGATTCTGTCAGTTTCTAGTTTGTGACAGTAGGGATTTAGTGTTTGGTGTATTGTGACCACTTACCCCATCTTTCTTTACCTGCCTGTGTGTACTTCTTAATGGAACTGATATTCCATTTTTACATGTGCTTTGGATCTAGGATTTACTTTACTTTTATGTTATACTGATGAATTCTTGACCCTTTCAAATAAATTTGAGATGTGAGAATACAATGGTGCTCCTTCAGGATTGGAGAGGGGACCCGAGAAAAGCCACAGCCTTGATGTTTAGGGCAAATGAAGTTTCCAGTATCTGCTGAGGCAGGGTTAGGATCACATATAGAGAGCTCTAATTTTAAAGCCATATTCTTGTTGTGTGTCGACATTTTGCTCACATTGTTGATTTTGTATATTTGATTATACTTTTGTTAATGCTCTTGTAATTAAAAGTTTCATATGTTTTAACATTTATTAGAAAGTTAGAGATACCTTTAATGTGGAATTATAAAATGATTGTATTCCCATTAGAAGAGTTCCTGTGGAAAAAATTAAATAAAAGCAATGTTTAATCAGTGAACACAAACAAAATCAAAGAACATTTATATTCGTAATCATGAGCAATCGCCTTTGTGTACGTTATACATACAGTGTTATAGAGAATAACAGCCTCCGGCTTCCTACATAAGCTCCATTTGGTAGCAGGCTTGAACAGAGGCATCATTACCTGGTGCGCCATCTTTCTGGTCCCAGTTCTATGGGTTTTATATTGACTCTCTCTTTGATTTATTTTTTAAAAAAAACTTTCTTCATTTGATATGCTCTTTAAGTTTGAAAAAAATCAAAATTAATTAGTTGTTTGCTTGAATTCAAATGGGAGTGGACTAGAAACTGGATGGTTGGTGGATGGACTGCAGTGTAAGTACAGGTGCCCATGAGCGGGGGTGGGGCTGCTTTGTGCACCATTTCAACTTGGCACTTTATTTTCCTTTCTTTCTATTTGTTAAGTAAAGGTATAGAATTCATCTCTCGTTGGGCAAAAATCCAGACTTTCACTTGGATGCTTTTTAATGCATTTATAGAGAGATGACTTACATCTGTCTAAAGTTTGCCTCTACTACTTATAAGATGAATATCACAAAAATGGCAGGCAGTTTTTCTGAAATATTAAATGAATGAGTTATTATACAAGTGCGTAATTCTAATACTCTACTGTTTTGTTACATTTTCCTTTAGAATGTTTAATATTTTATAGTGAAATTATGAGTATTTTCTTGTCAAAAAACCCATGTAAAATATTATAAATGTTTTTAGTTGTCCAGGGCTAATATTGACTTAAATATGTCTAGGTTTTCATGGTTGAGTGCTACAGATAATTAGCTTTTTCTTCTTTAACAAAGAAAGCAGATAGGGCTGCATGTAGTTCATCGCCTTCTCTGTCATCATAACAATAATGTATGTATTGAATGTAGTTCCTTAAGTTCAGTGCTAAGCTGCCTACATTTCACATAAGAGGAGTGGCAAATGAAAGCTGAGCACATATTTGCACAGCAAAAGGGTGCATGATTGACAGAAACTTTCTCTCTATAAGAAAGAGCAGTGCTGTGCAGCTCAAAAGGGGGCCAGACACATAACTTTTAAAACCATAGAGCAGATCCATAAAACTAATTTTGGGAAGGGATTGTCACTTGGTGTATTTAGGTATCACTGGTTTCTTGGCTCTACCAGATGGACAGTCTTACCAGACTGATGCACATGAAGAAATTTCAAGTACATTAAAAGTATATTACATATAAATGTGTTGTTAAGATTGATCCAAATTCTAGGTCAAATTATGATTTTATAGTACTCAGTAACTGAACATTTTCCTTGTCTGCAACTGAGTCATTTATCGAAGCAGAGGCATCTATTTGAGGAAGGGTTTTAGGGCCATGCATTGAGCTACTTTCCAGTGAAAATACCTATTTTCCCAATGTAATTAGTATTGTTTCTGGAAAGATAATCATATATAGTTGGTGGTTTCTGTTGGTAACAGTAGCTAAGTGATCATGTTTGAAAATATTAAAAATTGCCTATTCTTTTTGGTTGCTGTGAAACATGTGTAGGATATGCAGGTGAAAAGAAGACTGCTGTTGTATAAATCTCTCTGTTGAGGTCAGGATGTTGGCCTTTATAGCATATCATGGCCATATTATTGGACAGTCTCTGTGTCTGAGGTAGGGAAGGAAACCGAGTGTCTCTGTGTACTGGCAGCCTCTACTGGCCAGTCTGAAGTGTAGCATTGACTTCTTTTCATTGCTGTATTTTTTTTTTTTTAATTTTAACTTTCATGATTGTTGTTTTTTGGAAGATTGCTTCATTTATTGGATATCTTCATTTATATTTGTTAGAAAGGCTATTCATCTAACATTTTCTTCAAAACATATCATAGATGGGTGGATTTTTTAGGCCCTTAGGAAAAGTCATAAATAGAACTCTGTTTCAAACATATTTCTAAATAGTAAGGCAGACTCATAAGAATAAATTTTGAAATAATTTCTACATTGAAAATCTTTATCTGCAATCCAGAAATTAGCCACTTATATGTGCTGACAAATAACCCTGATCCCCTGAAGGGAAAGCTTTAATTCAGTGATAAGTTTGATTAAACACACATTTAATATTTTAGATTTATATAAAACCAATTACTTTAGGTATTTTTAGGAAGTGGACATTAATCTTACTGTGTTTTATGAATGTGAATAACTGACAGATGGAAGTAGTTTTTCGAGTTTTAGATCTAGAGAGTTACAGGAAACTATAATAAAAGTCCAAGGATAGCAGTGAATTTTAGACTGGTTTAATTTTTTAAAAGAAGGGACTGCTGTGTTATTTGGTGTAATAACTCTGCATTTATGAAATAATTGGATTATAGTAAAAAACCTTCCCTAAGAAATTAAGTCTATTTTTTGATATTTTGGTTCTATCAGGTTCTTTGTTAATCTCCACTTAACTCTGAATGTCTTTGCATTTTTATAAAAGACATCCCATAACGTTCTTTTATATAAGACTTCTTGTTTCATCCTTTGAGCTGTTGCCCATTTTTTAAATACTACAGTAGAATGCTAGATTTGCATTCTTCATGTTTGCTGATTTCTAATTCAGACCTTATAAGTTGGACATGCATGTTTCATAAAGCATTGCTTTTATTATATTACATATTGAATAAAACCTAGCAACCTATTTTTTGCTTGCTTCAGAAATGGAAAACAATTGAGTAGTTTTCCAGTAGAAAGAAAGGGAAAAAATACTGGACTAGGATTAGAAAAATGTAGAGTTTGTTCCTAGTTCTGCTTATATAGCTATAACAAGCATACTCCTACTAGTCCTTTTCCCACTTCATAAAGAGTATTTGTTGTAAAAATTATTTTTTAAATGTATGTGAGTACCCTGTTGCTTTCTTCAGAAACACGAGAAGAGGGCATCGGATCCCATTACAGATGGTTGTGAGCCACCATGTGGTTGCTGGGAATTGAACTCAGGACTTCTGGAAGAGCATTCAGTGCTCTTAACCACTGAGCCATTCACTAGAAAGTCCCAGATGCCAGGAAAGCAAGAGGCTCCCAGGACCCCATAGGGATAGCACTAGGTGTAATACCCAACAAAGGGGAGGGAGAACCTGTAGAGAACATATGCAGAGGTTAGGCATGGTCCCTCAGTAGAGGGATGGGGCTACCAACCCATCTCCAATATTTTAACCCAGAATTACTCCTGTCTAAAGGAAATACAGGGACAAAGAGTGGAGTAGAGACTGAAGGAAAGGCCATTCAGAGACTGCTCCACCTGGGGATCCATCCCAGATGCAGACACCAAACCCAGACACTATTGCTGATGCCAAGGACTGCTTGCTGACAGGAGCCTGATACAGCTGTTCCCTGAGAGGCTGTGCTAGAGCCTGGCCAATACAGATGTGCATACATGCAGCCAAATACTGGACTGAGCTCTGGGACCCCAATGGAGGAATTAGGGCAAAGACTAAAGGAGGTGAAGGGGTTTGTAACCCCACAGGAAGAACAATATCAACCAACTTCACAAGCCAGAGCTCCCAGGGACTAAACCAACAGTAAAGAGTGCACATGGAGGGACCCATGGCTCCGGCTGCATATGTAGCAGAGGATGACCTTATCTGGCATCAGTTTGAGGAGAGGCCATTGGTCCTGTGAAGGCTCAATGCCCCAGTGTAGGGGAATGCCAGGGTGGTGAGATGGGAGTGGGTAGGTGGGTTGGGGAGCACCCTCATAGAAGCAGGGGGAGGGAGGATAGAATAGGGTGTTTGTGGAGGGGAAACTGGGAAAGGGGATAATATTTGAGATGTAAATAAATAAAATATCCATTAAAAAAAGGGGGGACCAGTTTTTATTAATATTAATATGTAGTATTTAAAAATATATACCCCAATCACTTAATGCTTTAGATAGCTATATACATATATGTATATATATGTATCAATCTTATTAAATGAAAATATTGATGTAAAATCAAAAAAAAAAAAAAAAGAAAGAAATCAGGTTGAACACATAAAGAAGAGCAAGCAGGTAAGCAGCATTCCTAGTGTTTGCTCTGTCTCCCCTCCTGCCTTCCTTTAATGTTGGACTGTAATGTGGAAGTGTAAGCCGGCTAGCCAGGTTCCTCCCCAATCTATTTTGGTCATGATGTTTGATCACAGCAATAGAAAGAAAACAAAGGTTGTATTCATCTTTCTCAAACTCTGTTGTTCAAAAGTAGTCAAGCCTTTCTCCTATTTTAATTTTGTTTCCCCCCCTTATCTTGCCACTCTGTTTTGCTGTATGTGATCTCTCTTATTATCAAGGAAAGGATCCTGAGCATACTGTCTCCTTCTAATAAACCTCCTGGAGAAAAGAATAATCCTTTTGCTTTTGTAGTTACTACTTAAGGATATATTTATTGAGGTTTTTTTTTTGTATTTGATGCAAAATAAATCTTATGTAAGAATTGCCAGATTGTTAGAAGTAGGGTATTAACCTGCTGGTGAATCAATGGTATTCTGATTTCTAGAGCTGAAGAATTCAAATTTTAAGGCCTTTTAGGACAGTCTTTGGAAAAGAATGACCGAAGAGTTATTTTAATCTTAGGGATTCTTATATTTCATTGAAGCTCCCCTTTAAACTGTACACATCTTAATTAGCAGCCAAGCTTTTATATACCAGCATAGCTCGTTGTCGGCAAGTACATGCAGGGTAAAGAGCTGTGAGAGGTGGTCGAGGTGGAAGAGGCTGGTTCACTAGTACACTTTTGCATTTGTATTTTTAGTTAGTCTTCTCAAACAAATTGCAATTGTTTCTTCAATAGGTGAGTTATCAGGCATTCCCACCAATGTATATGTCTTCACCATATTGTTGATTGCTTTTAACTAGTTAGTTGAGACTACTTTCAAATTGTAGCCCAGATTGACTACAAATTCATAATTCTTCTGTCTCAGCCTCCCAAGTGCTGGGATTTATAAATGTAATCCACAACAACTTTGTATTTTTATTTGTTGATTTTATTGCCCATAATTTACTCAGAGTGCAATTTTGCAATTTCATATATATAATGATTTTTGACAAGTGTGTAAATCATGTACCATAGTCTTAGTCAACATAGAGATCATATCTGAGCATGGCTTTATGTGTCTGTAGTCCAAGATGCTCAGGAGACTGAGTGTGAGGATTGATTATTTGGGCAGAATAGTGAGTTTCTGTGTGGGATGGGGTGAGGAGGAAAGGAGGAAAGAGATGCCATTTCCATTGCTTTGCAAAGATTTGTCCTATGTCCCATTGCCTTACTCCTTGTCACAGTTGTGCCCTTTCTAGAATTTCATACTGATAGTAGAATTATTCTACTTTTCTTCTGTAGTGCCAGAAATCAAACCTAGGGCATCCTACTATCATATCTGAGTAAAGAAGTGTAGGGTATGTAGTTCTTACTCTTGTCTTATTTAACTCTTACCTATACCCAAGTTGGTAATTTGTTCCTTTTTAATTATCGAGTAGTAGATCACTATATGGCAGTGCCATAATTCAGTTATTCTGTGTGAAATAGGTGATGAGAATTAGATTGTTTCTCATTTATCATGTAATAAATAAAATTGTTACATAAATTCAGTATAAGTATTTATCTGACCATGTATTTTTTTTTTTTTAAATCTCACCCGGATCAATTAATACAATGAAATAGCAATGCATTATGGTAAGGGAATACTTTACAAGTATATTCCAAAGTGTTTCTCACAGTATCTGAACTATTTGACATTGTCATGGATAATGTATTGATTGTAATTGATGTATATTCTTGCCAGTGAAGCACCATGTTAATTCACTTGAGTGTTTATTTTAATTTGTATTTCCCTGAAATGACTGATGTTTTAATGGGATTTCATTTATTTATTGTCTGTGTACATATTGTCTGTGTACATACAGTCTGTGTACATACATATTCTGGATACATACTTTTTGGTAGAAACATATTTTGAAGCCTTCGCCTAGCCTTACATCCAAATCTGTGAACATATGTTTTTATTAAATTGTATTGGAGGAATTTAAATTTATATATTTTTCCTTTGTGTTTTTATGTTAATTTTTTAATGTCTTATCCCATGTCACTTATGTTGTGTCATTTTTTTTCCTAGGAGTTTATAATTTTGTTCTTAGAAGTATTTTGTGTTTGTGTGTCAACTATTACATATGATGTTAGGTAACAATACTGTATATCACATTATGGATGGGTTTTCAGTTGTTTCAGGACCATTTCAAGACTATTTTTACTTACCTTAGCCCTTTGCATTTTCATATTTAAATTTGAAAGCTAATGAGTTAAGTTTCTTGTGGTAATAGCACTCCACCCTAGGCTCTTATATATACTAGGCAATGCTCTATGACTGAGCCTACCATATAACCCTTTTTTATGCTTTACCTTTAGACAGAGTTACTAAGTTGTCCAGACTGGCTTTGAACTCATTCTGTAGCCCAAGCAGGCCTCCAAATGGTAAGCTTCTTGCCTCACCTTCGTGAGTGACTGGCATTATAGGCCTATGCCACCAAGCCTAGTTTCATATAAAAAATTATAAGTCTATTATAATTTCATTTACAATAGATATGTTTCCTTTTCACAGGATGGTATACAATGACCCTGGAAAATGATGTATTTCTTGATTTACTTAGATATTCTTTTGTGTGTCTCACTGTTTTAAACATTTTAATACTGAGTTATATATTTTAATAAAAGTTTATCCTGTTGTATTTTGTATACTGAATGGTATATATTAATGGACTTATGGATGTAATTATGTGTATTCAATATTTTGTCTTCTCTTTTGTTTCATTATTCTTGACAGCTTTGTATCAGTACCATGCTATTTTTATCGCGCTAACTCTGAAATATAGCTTGAAATCTGGAAGGAAAGATGCAGCATTGTTCTTTTTGCTCAGGATTTCTATGTATGTATGTATGTATGTATGTATGTATGTATGTATACACATATATACACATACACCATACACACAGCTGCAGGCTGAAGGCTCAAGTTATCTATCTTTCTGTCTGTCCATCCATCCATCTATCCGTCTGCCCACTTAGCTGAAATGTTGACCATTTCCAGACTTTGGTGGACTTTTGGGGCCTATTGTACATAGTGTTATATCTACAAATAGGAACAATTTGATTCTTTTCTGTTTGTATCACTTTATTTCCATTCTCTTGTCATCACTCTAGCTAGTGCTTCAAGCACTGTGTTCAAAATCAGTGAGGAGAGCAGACAGCCCTGTCTTGTTTTGATTTTTAACAGCATTGCTTCAACTTTTTCTGTATCTTTTTATCATATCTATCCCTTATTATATTTTGAGGTGTGTTACCTCTATTTTCTCTAGACATTTTCTCTTGAAGGCATGTTGGATCTTGCCAGGCCTTTTAGTATCTGCTGTGGTGATAATATAGTTATTTTTGAATTGTTTAAGCCCATTTATCTGGTTTATTACATGTATTGACTTACAAATGTTGAGCTGTCCTAACATCTCTATGATCAAGCACCTTGATTGAGGTGGCTGATATTTTTGCCATGCTTGTATTTGGCATAGAAGTATTTTACTGAGGATGTTTGCCTTCATGTCCATAGTGGTTATTGGTCTGTAGTTTTCTTTTGTTGTGTCTTTTCCTGGTTTGGATATTAGAGTAGTTTGGAAGAGCTGCTTCTGTTTCTGTTTCGTTTTTTTTTTAATTTTTTTTTT
Organism: Montemys delectorum; assembly: GCA_019843815.1. Taxonomy (NCBI): domain Eukaryota; kingdom Metazoa; phylum Chordata; class Mammalia; order Rodentia; family Muridae; genus Montemys; species Montemys delectorum. The sequence goes on from JADRCD010223218.1 coordinate 29,252, forward strand.
AATAATTTAAGAAATATTGGTTGTAGATCTTTAAGAATCTCACAGACTTGTGCTGGTAGTCTGTTGAGGCCTCATTTGCTTTCAGTCAGAAGGATTTTCCCTGTGTTTTGATCTCCATATTTTTTTGTAGGAGGGGCGAATTTGTCTGTTTAAGTTGTTGGTCACTTCTTTAATTTATCTTTGGTGGTTTGGATTAATATAATAACTTGTCCAGTTCTCTTCTAATTTATTGGAATACAGGCTTATAAAGAATTCTCTTGTAATTTCTGAGTGATTTTTCTTGTTCACCACTGATTTGTTTATTTGGGTTTTTCCTTCATTCTTTTGGCTAACTGGTTCAAGGGTCTATCAATCTTATCTTTAAGGAATTAGCTTTTAATTTTCTTTGTTTCTATTTCATTAATCTCTACTTGGATTTTTATTATTTCTTCCTATCTACTAAACATTCCTGTTTGGTTTATTCTTGTTCATCCATTTAGAAAGTGCTCTATTCTTATAGAGCTTGGAGTGCTTTGCTTCAGGTTTTTCTGGCTTTAAAAGTTTCTATTGAGAAATTTTTGTTACTCTGATTGATTTTCATATCCATGTGACTTGTGGGTTTTGTCTTGTAGCTTTCAGCTCTTTCTTTGTCCTGTATTTTTAGTGTTCTAACTTTAGAATGCTGTGGAGAGTTTCTTTCCTAGTCTTATTTATTTGGTATGCTTGTGATATTGTATGAGTATATCTTCTTAGTTTGGGTAAATTTTCTTCTGTGATCCCGATGAAAGCCTGTGACTTGTGATCCTCCTTCTTATATCCTTATAATTTGAAAATTTGACATTTTGATGTCTTCCCAAAGTACCTGCACATTTGTTTGTGTGCTTTAATTTTTTTCATATTCTTGCTTATGTGGTTCATTCCCTTGTTATCTTCAAATACAGATATTCTGTCTTCTACTTAATCCAATGTACCTGTAAGACTTTCTCTTGCATTTTCTAATTGGCCTGTTGAGATTTTCAGTCTTGTCTTCATTTTACCATTATTTTTCTATGCTCATATTATTCATTTATTTTTTTTATTGAATTGTTTTCAAATCCTGAATTGTCTTCTTCATTCAGCCAGTCTGTGTTGCCTTGGACATCACTCAGGTGTTCATCATTATTCTTCCCACTGAGCTGATTTTATCTCATTTAACTCTGAGTTCTTAATGAAGTTAATGATTGGACTTTTAAATTCTTGGGTTCATCTGGGTAATTCTCATTGGAGAACATTTCTGTAGAATCAGTGGATTTGGGACATAATGCCTCGGCCTCTCATATTATTTATGGTTTTACATTGAGACCTGGACAATTTTTAGTCATGTGTCTGATGTTATATTCTAGGATGACTCTGTTGAGTGGAGGTTTGTTTTTGTTCTTGTTGTGCCCCAATCTTGGTTGATTTTAGATTAGTTATCAAAGGTAAGTAGTTCAACCTTTAGATACTCAGGGCCGATTTTCAATTAGTGGTGTGGGTCAATCCAGTCCATTGTTAAGTATGAAAGCATGGAGATGTATATAAGGCTGGATCTGCTTGGGCTGTTGTATAGATTTTGCTACCCATGCCCCATCCATGGGTGGGCTGGGTGGGATTTGGGGCTCCTACCAGACTAGGTCTACCTATAGGATTTGTGACTAAGGCTAGGCCCGAGAGTTGGAGATAACATGTTGAGGTGAGGTTTCATGGACTCAGCAGGCTGGGATAGGACATAGGATGTGTGACTGGGGAATGAGGCAGATGCAGTAGATTCTACATGACTCATGTTTAGTGTGCATAATCTGGGCTAAATTTTGTTGTTTGGAAAGATGCAGGCAGGCTAGGATCCAGGAAACTCATCATTATATTGAAGCCCGGGAAGTGAGGTCCATGATGTTCTTGGAAGGTGGATACTGCCTAGGTTCAGGCAGGCTTTTCAGATGGAGCTAGTGCACACACAGGATGTGTGACCCAGGCCAAGCCTGGAAGCTGGGAAAGGTGTGGATAGGATAATGTCCTCAGGACTCACCAGATGAAGTAAGAGTCACAGGATATGTTCCCGCGGTAGGATTGGAGGTTGAGAAGGGGTTGATTGTTTATATTATTGTATAACAAGTTTAAAAATTCCCTCTTTGTAGACATGGTGGCTCATACTTTTAATCTTAACACTTATGATGCATAGGTAGATCTCTGTGAATTGGAGGCCAGCCTGGTCTACATAGGACAACCAGCACTGTGTAGAGAGACCCTGTCTCAAAAACTATAAGCAAACAAACCAAAAAATTTCTTAGTCCTGTTCATATTTTTACCTAGTAGAAAACTGTCTTCTTGGCAAGGTTTAGGTCAGCTGACTAAGTGCCTACCATGCACATGATCTGGTTTGATGCTATGTTCTATACACTGTACTTAGGTAATATGACTGCTGCAATTGCAGCACTTGGGAGTCGAAGCAGGAGGATCAGAAGTTCATGGTCACCCTCAGCTACATGGCAACTTTGAGTTCAGGAGAAACAGACAATAACCAAAACAAAACCCCTATGGTTAAAACTATTTTAAATAATACAATTATTGAGAAGACTTTTAGATGTATTCCAGTTGTTAGTCAAATTTGAACTTGACTTTGTGGGATGGGTTTTACATGTTAATATACATCTCCAAAATACATTTTATGAAATTTTGAATAAGGCTGATGAATGCTATTTTTTGACTGAGATAATGTTTGTTAAAGATCTTATGGAGAGTTGTAAATTTGAATTAAGAGAATAAAATAGTAAACTGTATTCAATAATAAAATATGCTGATGAGATGAAAACACTTTGTTGCTCTTAATATACTATTAAAAGTATTAGAATTTCCACTTTACCATGAGCTTTGTAACATTTGTTACTTGTGTTTTGTTTATGTCTTGTTGAGAATCTGATTCTTCCTTTTGGAGAAGCTTTGTACCTTATTAATCTTTTAGCATAGTCTTGCTTTGATAAATATTGAGTGTCATTTATTAGGATAACATATCTAAAATTATGTGAAAATTTTAAATTGTACAAAATGAGATCTCATAAGGCGCTTAAACAGATCCTTTCTTCCTTTTCCTTCTTTGTAATAGTCATGAACTTGAATTTTCTCTCCTGTTTAAATTTGCTAATGTTCTCTTTGAAGTGGATACCACCTACATAATGATATAACATGAATCAGTACCTGTAACTAAATCATTAAATGCATTGTGGATACTTTGCTTGGCTATGTTTTATGATGTATCTCACGCCATGAGCTGCATTTGCATTTCTTTACTATATGGAATGACTTTAAAAGCCATGGAACAAATTACTCTCTTAATGGCAGCCGTGGGGGTGCTACTAGAATGCATATTTTAAATAAATAATAAAGAGAAAGGAAAAAGAAAGAAATTGTACATCTCAGCTGGATGTTATAACTAAAAACGCTGGATTTGATAAATTTTCATAACTTGTCATCTTATAACCTGTTGTCTTAAGGAAAGCCATCTGTGAGAACCTTAAGTGATTAAAGTCACACTGTGATGGGATTTTGAAGGACACATATAGCTCTCTGTTGTATGTACAGTACATGCAGGCTATGTGTTAGGAAATTGAATGATCATTAGCCTCCTTCGTTTCTCACTGTAGAAACAAATATGTATCCTTGAGAGTGGTGAGGAGTTAGCAGTTCCTTAGAGCTTGTTGCGGTACAGATTGTGTATGGCTTGTAATTAGTATATCCTAATGGAATTGGTGATACAAAGAATTGTTTGTGAATTTTATCATGGTCCCTATTATACTCCCGAAGCATGCCTTTGGGAAGGAAGGTAAGGAGTTAGTTCTAAGAATCTGTGAAATCCTGCCTCACCAGAAGGTATAAAAATAAAATGACTAAATGATACAGATAACATTTTATCAAAATTTTAGTTTATCAATATCAAGTTTAATGCTGAGAACACTAAGGTTAAGTATTAAAAAAAATTATTTTTTGGTTTTTAAAAATGTGGTTCTAACATGTTTATCTGATGAAGCCATCAGATTTAGAGATACTGGAGAGCATTAGGATGATGATTGCAGAATGCTTTCCTAGCAATGTCATTTCTATTATGTGACACAGATAGCAAATTTGTTAGTTTCATTCTGTCATCTATTGAGGTACAACAGTGCTTTTTCTCTTGGGAAATAATTGAGTCCACCATTTAATTTGATTTGTATCTCATTATAAGAAACTTTGAATTTTGTTATGTAAAATTAGTGTGATATGATTCAATTTTATAGCCTTCTACCTTCTTGCAGGCTTTTAGCCTGTGTCTTCCATCATCTGGTTAGTCATATCCTTTGTAATAAAGTTGGCAAATTTGTGCTTTCACACCAGGGATAAGAGAAGGCAAAGTGAGATCCCAAGTTGGAGTCACTTGAACCTCTATGTTTTAAAATTGAAATCCCATTTTAATAGAGTCTTTCCTTCAGTCTTGTCACTGAGTGGTTATTTAATAATGATAATCATAATGGTGATAATGAGTATATCACTGAGTGCTGAATCAATATCACTGAGTGCTGAGTCACCACCTCATGAGAAGGCTGGGGAAGCAGACTCCCATCTGATTGCTGAAGGAAGACAGGACTAAGTGCCTGACCCTCACGTGTGTGCCAATGGCAGAGCAAGGTTAGACAAATAAGCCGTGGTAGCCATTTTATGTATAACATCTTCATTGGCTTTATTATATTTCATTCTTGTATTTACATCTGATGGAAACTACTGTCTTTGCAATGGCGAGGTCCCAGGAGTTGTGACAGTTGTTTTTCAGCCCTCGTCCTGATACCTTCTTCCATCAGCAGGGCCTTGTTCTTAGACTTGCTGTGTGTGTGTCTTCCTGCTTCACACATGTGATTGGGGTAGAAATAATGTCTGTTTATCTAAATACAAAGCCTTTGGTGAAATTGTTAGGATTCTAAGAATAGACCCTCTTTTTTATAGGGCAAGAAACGGCCTTCCAGAAGACTTGTCTAAGCTATAGATGAGGAAATTGGTTATTAAAATTAAATAAATGTTTGCAGCGAAAGAAAACCTCATTAAACACTCTGGCTCGCTATCCTATTGTTGTGCAGGTGACCTTCCATTTAGACTATGTGAAGAGTCCCATAGTTGACGTGGTTTAAAATGGACGAAACTGCTGCAAGTATGTTAGGGAGATGGCGTAGAAGTAGAAGGGCCGAAGCAGTGGCGACCCCTCCCTCCCCTTTCTTCCTCCTCCTTGTACACTTGCAGATAGCTGTATAGATAGTTTGCACTTCTCATAGATCACATTCTCTGTACCTGCTGTTATTATAGATTTCTGTAGCGGTGACTTGGGTGAACAAGCTGCTTAGGACCCCACATTTTTCTCCAGAAGGATGGTACTATATAGACCATACTCCAGGAAGAGACAGAGACATTGTATCTGCATATACCGGAGTATATAAGTAAATTATTTTAAATACTTCCACAAAAGGGATTTATCTCCTGTATCTTTTTCAGTTACTTATCTATATAAGTTCACTTTTGTAGATTGTTAAGTCATCAACCACCAATTCTCTATATTTAAAATTATTCCCATTTTGCTCATGAAGAGCTCTTTAAGTTGTCTTCTAGGTATTACCAATATACTCTTGTTATTGTAATTATTATTGACAACTTCCTTTTTTCCCTGATACTAGAGAATAAATCAGTGTTCATGGGAACATTTCCTAACCTGCTTCTGTAATCAGCCATCTCTCCAAGGAGCCCTGGTTCCTTTTACTGAAAACTAACACTGGAAGCCAAAAACCAGTGCCAGATGTAATTGCAGAGCTCTAAATCCAAATGTTGAGCCATTGTTACAGGTAATACTAAATTAGGTCATTGTAATAATTAAGTTTTTCTGAAATGTAAAATTTGCCTTAATTAAATGAAATAACACTAAGATTTTTTAAATGAAAAATTCCAGAGAATTTATTACATCTTTCTGTTAGTTTTTATTAAATGTCAGTTTATTTAATATGTCTTTTTGTGTATGTGTTCTTGAACAGAAAATCTTAGGCAAAAACCTTAAAACATGGTAATTTGAAACGTATTGGGATTAGCTCTATGCTATTGAAGAGACTTTATGCTCCATTAGGATAATTAACAGGTATGAACTCTGGAAAAGTATATCTGTGGAATAATATTTTATTTTATATCGCTAATCATTTTAAATTTTATATTTAACAGAGGATTGAGAATATTTTACTGAGGAAAGAGGAAAATGATTAAGAGAGACCCGATGACCTTTTAACAATTTAAAACTCTGAATGGCTCCTACCTAGTTTTCATTGTTCTAAACAATATCTGTGTAGATTTTGCTTTCTGATGTTAGCATTGAGAGTTTCTAATCTAGGAGCTTATATACGGATCAAATAACTTTTTAGGGACTTTGGAGTAACCTATGTGCTTGACTTTGTAATCTTGTAATACCAGTGGACAGTTGTGAAAGCCATTTGCCATTTTTTATTTTGCAATACCTCGCGAGCATATATTCTCTCTTATTCTTTGGTATATACCATTTTATCAAAAAGAGTGAATTTGTAAAGCTTATCAATGTAAGCTGTCAAATTATATTACCCCATGCATAGGCACAAATGAAAGAAAAAACATTAAGAATCAGATATATTGTCTTGATCTATATTTAAAATTTGTGTGGTGTTTAACTCCAAAGAGTGGTCTTTTTAAATTAAGTGTAGGTAGACAAGTATTAAATAAGCTGAGAGATTCCCATTATAATTCATAAAAAACAGCATGTGAGGAAAAGAAGCAGCAGGGGAAAGAAGTTGTAATAAAGAGGCAGGGGTCAGTAAGTATGGAACTGTTACAAGTTCATGGGAATGTGTGAGTGAAAGGGAGAGAGGGAGTCCTGTAGTGAGAACAGACGGAGCAGTTTATCAGGGTGTAGAGAAGAAAGAGGTACAGTTGTCTGTTGACACTAACCAAGGTTTCCAGAGAAAACATGGCGACCTGAGTGAGTATTCGTGATTGAACATAAATTTTGAGCAGATGTGCCTAAAGTCTAGAACATGGCCTTTATTGAACCATTTATATTGTTAGGAGTTTCTTCATTTAGTCATTTAAGGGAAACATTTATTATAGTGGCTGTTAGGTTTAGACCATTTGTATTCAGTTGAAAATGTCCAATGCACAGTGGGTTCATATTATGCAGGGTATTGTGGTGTTTAATTCTTACATCAACTTTTAACTCTTATGTATTTACATCAAGGAATGGGGCACAGAGGGGTAGAAAACATAATGCCAAACACATCTGAACTAATGAGAGATAAAACCAAAGTACCATGTTTTAGTTTCAGAGTAGTTTGGTAATCAAGACAGAAAATCAACTAGCTAAGCATAGGTGTAGAGTCTTTGGGTCTGAGACAACCATTTATATTGTTAGGGATTTCTTTATTTAGTTGTTTAAAGGAAACATTTATTATGGTGATTGTTAAGTTTAGTTGATATAATTAGTTGAAAATTTGTACTTTGAACATCAGCTGTGTCTCCTGAGGACCTCAGAATATATAGGAGGTTTGTAGTGATAGCTGATGGAGAGGATGCAGATGAAGTTACTTAGGCCTTCCAGCTAGTCATCACTCCTTTGAATCGGGGTCCTTTGCTCAGATCCTAGAAAGGATTTGGGGACTCTTCTTAGACTCTAAAAAAAAACTGGTTGTTAGAACATTAGTCCATTTGTGAAGGGGAAAAAAAGAATGACTAAAATCACTAAATTTTAAGGTAATTAAAAAAAAAACCCAGCATGTTTACATTTGCAGAGTAAACCTCAAGAGCACATTAATTATATGTCTGTAGTTCTTGAAGTTAAGTAGGCTAAGTGAGGGGAAAGCGCATGATTTAATCTGGCTTTATTCCTGGCTAAATCTCTAGGCTAGCCATTTTTTCCTTTTAATAAAAATCCTTGTGGTTCCTTTTCTTCCCATTAGCTCATAGTTGAGAGCTCTGTTAAGTTGTCTGTGAGACAGCATGTATTACACTGGCCTGATTAAAATTGTTCACAAGAGATCAAGCCGACAAAGGACTTTTAGCATAATTAAAAAAGGACGGCAGCCTTTAAAGATAAGATTTCAGAGATTTTTGAAATTTATATCTACCTGTTGGGAAGTAGTTTATGTAATTAGATTCTGGTTCTCTTATGAAGCCTTCTTAATTCATGCATAGTATCTGTTTATGGAATAGTATCTGCTTGTACAGGACGTAGGAAAGCTGCTTAGGGGAGTCTGATCTGGAAAGGATAAAATGTTTCCTTGGAAAGTTAACAAAGTGATACGTTAAAAAATTATTTACCTTCTGTGGTAACCTGTTTATTTATGAAAGGAAACTCAATAGTGAAGTTCAAGATAGAAATGGAAGAGTTAAAGCAAGTTGCATATCCTATATTCTGAAGCTCCTGTGAGAATATTCTACCAGCTTTTGGGAGGCAGTCTACTTTGGTGGGTTTCTTAGCCCAGGCTCTTATTTTTGTTGTCTTATCAGTTGCCTAGTTTTGCATTACTGAGCTCTGAAATCACTAAGTTATTCCCACTTTACTATCATGTTTCAAAAAAGTGATTATATTTAAAGTGGGTTAAAGTTGTTTTTTTCCTGTCCCTTGGAAACTCTGTCCCCTGCTGCTAACAGTGTGCATGTCTTTACTTCTGAAGGCTTTCCCCCTCCCTTTGTGTTTTGAAAAAGGCATTTTAATTTTTCTTCCGAATGGAGCCCTTGTAGCATAATCAAAATGTTACTGCTGTTACAAGACAGCATTTCAGAGAAAAATTACTAATGTGTGAACTGTTTTTTTTGTTGTTGTTTTTTGTTTTTTTGTTTTGTTTTGTTTGTTTTGTTTTGGTCTACTTCCACAGTTAAGGCATTGGATCTACACTAAATGCTTCTATCAGGAGAAAGCTCCTTGGGGAAGGCCATTCCTTCCATGGAGAATGGAGAAGAGTGCTGTCTTCTTACACAGAAGATCGCCTCAGAACATAGCTAGGTCACTGAATTAGTAGTTCTATTTGCCAAGAACAGGTGAATTTTGTATTTTTAACTTCTACTGTATTGCAAGTAACTATACCTATTCTGTTAATTATAGCATACAGCAGCAGTATCTGACAAGAACCAATGCTCTTTCCAAATCAGGTGTGGGCAAGAGAACAAGATGACTGGAAATGCCCCCCAAACCAGAGTGCAGTAGGGACTACTCCAGATATATTTGGTATGATTTAAGGAAACCAATGAAACATCCTTTGGCCAGGCACAAGAATATTTTGATTGAAAACCACAAAGAACTGAAGAGGAAGGAGCCTAGAATTTCAGTGAAAGGAGTTTTTTTTTTCTTCCTAGTTTTGGGATGTTTCATTATCCATCAGAAGAAAGTACTAAACAAGGTTATGTCGTGAAACAGTATGATCTCGGAATAGTTTTATTTGTAGGAGGAGGTCATGAAAAGGTTTCTCTCGGGCTTCTTCTTGACAGGCAATCAGAGGAGTTCACAGATCTCCTCATTTCTAACCATTTTAAAGACTTGAAAATTTTTGCATCAAATTATATATTGCTTTTACTTTTGATTAAATAAACTGCTTTAACAGATTGTACAATCACGTAGCTCAGGTAAAAATAGTTGCTTCAATTAAGACATACTGAGATGAAATCCTACAGAGTTGATGTGTAGCTGTGTTGTTATGATTTTGCTAACTAGTTTATCTCCACTATGTACTACAATACCGTCTTCACCTTGCCCTGTAACTTTAGACACTGGTTGGTACGACTCTTTGTTCATCATTGTACTGTAGAAAGTTAGCAGGCACTCAAAGAACTGAACATGAATCAGTAACATTTTTGTAAAAAGTAATAATTCAGATGAGATTACAGCAAATATTTTTAGGGGAATGGTCATCAGTGATTTCTATCTTCAGTGAACCAGGAAGCATTCAGATATTAAATTGTGGAGCCAGAAAGACTTAACTGCCAGAGCATTCCCTATATTGCGATCTCCTTTAACTTTCCCCAACCTGATGTTCATCTATAAAATGGAAATAATAGTTATCTCAAGTGTTATAAAGTTTATGTGTACAATAGATTGCCTGCTCAAATTTCCAGGCCTGGTAGGCATTTATTATTATTGTTGTTGTTGTTGTTGTTATTATTATTATTATTAAATTCTTGTGTGTTGTAGGATTTTCTCTGTCCAGTCACATTAGGGCAGTGGCAGGCCTGTGATTGAACAGGAAAAGGGAGATGGAGGGAGGAGTTTGGGGAACTGAGAGGGAGAGGTTGCAGGAGAGAGGAGGGAGAACCAGAATGGAGGAGGATATGCTGTTATCTAAAGGTTAGAATAATTGGGTTAAAGTTTTATCATTATCAATTGGGTCTGGAATTATTGTATTGGCATCTTGTAAAATGTGATATTATTAATACATAAATCTAATTGGTTAAGCTTAAGAGTCTTAATTATACCGGGTAATTAGGTATTGAGATGGCTAATTAGGGGTGTGTGGGGCAATGCATGGAAGCGAGAGTTGGCAGGCCAAGAGACCATGTGAGTGAGATCGCATGGCAGGAGTGGGATGGGTGGATGGGGCTAGACCCAGAGAGTTGGAGGAGGCAGCAGGAGTGAGGGAGCGTGGACTGGCCCCGCTGAGAGTTGGCAGGTTCTTGTTTTAATATTTCCCACAAGACTTATGTGCTTAACATTGTGTAATGAATAGAAATTTGAAATACAAACAAAATACTATATGCATAAAACCAAATCTTTAAAGCCTTCTTTACTGGTCTTCTTAGGTGAGTAACAGCCCAACTGCCCGTTAATGTATTAAATTTCATATACTCCTGTATCTTTAAAACCATGTGGAATGCATAGACAGTTCCACTTGTCCATTTATTTTGGTAATGCAGCTAATACAATGCCTTTTGATGTGTTTTCTATGAGTATTAATTAACTTATAATGTCACATAAGACACATCAAATCAGTATTTCTTCTACTGTGTCTAAAGATATCATGACATTTCTGAAGCTTCTGATTTACAGGCTCAAAATATTTCTACATTTTCCAGATTTTCTGAGTATTGATTTTAAAACAGCATTTAAGGGTTATTTTATATATTATAAACTGTACCTATTTAACATTTGTGGTTTGTTGGGGGTGGAGGTGATGCAGTATCTCTTTGCAATATGATGACTGTAATCAAAATAGCCAGTACATTGTTGTTCTCAAGTTTTCCCTGGCTCCCTTTCTGGCCTCTTTCTTCTGCCTGTCCCTCTCTCAGAAGCCCAGTTCTGCTCCTACTCCTGCAGTCTACCTGTTCCCCATCACTAGATCTGCATAAATTTCCTTGAGATTTATAGAAATTAAATCATGTGTTATGTATTCATTATGCCTGGCTTCTTTCATTCAAAATAAGGCTTTTCATCCATGTTTTGCTTTAACTTTGCCATAACTCTTTTTTTAAAATGATGAGTTGTATTATACAAATATGTCAAAGTTATTTTAGCCATAGATAAATAGCAGATGCTAATAGCAACATGAGTATAAAAAGATCAGTTATCCAGTTACTAAGTAACTGGTGAAAATTGCTATGACCTTTAATATTTTTTTGTTTGCTTTTGAGTAAATACTTAGAAGTATTATGGTTAAATTGAATGACAAGTCTACGTTTTCATTTTAAGAAGCTCCTAAGCTGCTTTTTAAATGTACTAATTACATATTTCAGTCAATATTGGAAGAGTTTTACTTCCTCTACACCTTGCCATCACTTCCCAAGTCTTTTAAATTTTAGTCAGTTGTGTAATGAGCTCCAGCTGTTGTATGATAGTGTGTCTTCCTCGTAGCTGAGAGTGCTGCACATGAGTTTGTGCATTCTGCCCATCCTATTCTTGTGTTTTCCCTGGGAGTTGTTCAAATATTTACCAAGTTTTAACCAGATTGTTAGTTTTTGAGAGTTTTCTGTATATTATAAGCATAAGTCCTTTATTAGATGTCATGCTCTCCATTTTTTTGGTTTGCTTATTTATTTATTTTTGTTTAGTTTTCCCAGTTCCATAAAGTGCCTTTCAGAGCACATAGTAGGTTTTTTTCATTTGATGCAGTCAGATTTACTGATTTTTATCTCTTATGTTCTATTGCTATCATTTTGCCAAACTAAACATCATATGTAATGTCTTATATTCAGAAGGATTTGTAGTTTTGCTTTTTACACTTTAATTTGTAACCCATTATTATAATAAGCTTTTTACTTTAGAATAATTTTAGACCTGCAAAGTAGCACAGAGAGTCCCTGTATGCCCCTCCCCTACTTTCTCCTATTATTAACACCTTACATAACCCCAGGGAGTTTATCAAGACTAAGCACTGAATTGTTCATTACAATTAACTTCAGCCCTTATTTGGATTTCTCCAATGTTTCTGTTATAGCTATTCTTCCTTTCCTGGGTTCAGTTCTAACATTTCCCTAATCGGCTCTGAAATATGATAGTTTCTTAATTTGTTCATTGTTCTGTGGTTTTCATGACTCTGAAAGTTTTGAGTATTATTGACCATGCATTGGATAGAATATCCTTTAAGATGGGTTTGCATGATGTTTTCTTCATTATTCAAATGAGATTTGAGAAGTACCCATTGATAGAGTCAGCAGGGCGAATGCCTGGAATGCTAAATAGAAGCACCAGGAGTTTGAGCCCAGCATGTATGGTACTGAGACTCTACTTCCTCCCACCCCTCCTCAGCCCTCCTCCCATATAACAATAGGCCCTTATCATTATACACATTGAATTGTCCTTGGAGCTGGTATGTGTGTGTGCATGTTTGTGTGTGCACAAATGTGTGTGTGGAGTGTTGGTGTGAGTGCATGTATGCATGTGGGGGGGAGTGAGAGAGGAGAGAGATGGGGACCAGGGAAATCAGTATGTTTTGTCACTCTTGTTTATTCCTGATTACCTGAGTATAAAGTTAATTTATTCTATATTATGCTCTTTGGAAGTAAGTCACTATCTTCTAGGAATAGCGGGCATGAAGAGGTTCCTATGGAGTGTGTAGAGAAGTATCCACATAAATTATTCGAAACTCTGTAAAGAAAGATTCATTTCATCTTCCTTGTTTATATGTCAGTGTGAAACCATGCATATTTATTTTATATACTACATCATATTCATGCTCTATGTTAGTCATTTATGTTATTACCCAACGTGTTCTAGCTTAAGGCAGTGGGATCCCTTTTAGATGGCTCCATGACTCCCTTAACTTACTAGCCTCTTTTATTTAGTGATTTGATGATTGCTTTGCATTCTGAAATTATATGATTAACTGAGGATTTCTGTTTTCTGTTTTTGTCCTTTTAATAATTTATTAATGGATCACTGGTTCCTGCTTCTTGACCATGCTCTCTACACTGGGTGGTTAGCTGGTTAGCTGCTACTGGTATTATATATCTTGGTTCCCTTGACAGAGTCAGAAAGTAACTTTTCTATTCCAATATTTGTAGTTATTTCTGCCGCTGTGCATTTTTGAGGTT
>JADRCD010223220.1:0-31429 GCA_019843815.1 Montemys delectorum
TGCCTATTTGCTTGAGGTTCTTCCCCACTTTACTTTCTATTAGTTTCTATGTATCTGGTTTGATGTGGAGGTCCCTGATCCACTTGGACTTGAGCTTTGTACAAGGAGAAAGGAATGGGTCGATTTGCATTCTTCTACACGTTGAGCGCCAGTTGAGCCAGCACCATCTGTTGAAAATGCTGTTTTTTTTCCACTGTATGGTTTTAGCTCCTTTGTCAAAGATCAAGTGACCATGGGTGCATGGGTTCATTTCTGGGTCTTCAATTCTATTCCATTGATCTACCTGCCTGTCACTGTACCAATACTATGCAGTTTTGATCACAATTGCTCTGTAGTACAGCTTAAGTTCCGGGATTGTGATTCCACCAGAAGTTCCTTTATTGTCGAGAATAGTTTTGGCTACCCTGGGTCTTTTGTTATTCCAGATGAATTTGCAAATTGCTCTTTCTAAGTCTGTGAAGAATTGAGTTGGAATTTTGATGGGGATTTTTTAAAGCATTAATTACTGAAGATTATCAATTTCTGGCTATTGGAGAAAGGCAGTGGGCATGAGAATGCAGATGACACTGGGGTACAATTAATTCAATTTCCTTATATAAAATTGAATTAATTTATTATTGCTGACTATATAGAGGTTTTGTTTTAAGTTCTTTCTTCCAAATCCATTCTGTCTACCCTTGTAGCTATTAATTTATTTTCTGACCCAGAACTCACTTCCAACTGTCATCTTTGAGATCTTTGATGAAAGTTGTTTATCTGGAGTGTGGTGATTCCTTGTCTATCACAATGTCTATTGACATTTACCTTAAACTTTACTTTAGCTACTTAGTTTCCTTATGTATTCTTTTTATGGGTCTCTTGCCAGGTGTATAGTTCTTTTTTAGTATTTTCTCATTTTGTAAATTGTCTCTTTATTCTAGAAACTGTTTAAGTTTTCAGAATATAGTATCTTCCTGATATAATTTACAAGTCAGTTTTTAAATCAGTTTCCTCTGTTTGGACATCTCATGCAAAATATTCTTGTCCTTTTATGTATTCAAAACTAATTTTCTTGTTTGTTTCTAGTGGTTTCATAGTGTCATGTCTCATATGTATGCCTTTAATTTATTTTGTTTTAGATCTTTGTTACCAGTAATAGATAATGGCTTAGCTTTATTTAAAATTTGTATTTAAATTTATTTTTAATTTCCATTTTTGTAACATCATTTTATTTAAAATGTTCCTCTTATGTAAAGCACATTTCATAACTTTGGTTGTATGTGCATGAGTTTACTTCTATGATGTTTAATTTTGGTATTAATCTATGTGTCTATTTTATATCAATATGCTTTATCAATTATTATAGTGTTATTTTATGGCTTGTTTCCTGGTCATCTGATAATGCTTGCTTTGTTTTATTTTCTTCATAATTTCTTGCATCTTTTGCAGAATCACCAAAATATTAGTTTGTTTTTACCTCTGGGAAAATGTTATGTAGATTTAATTAGTATTTGTTCAGACAATGCTTTGTATTTTTATTGCAATATATGCACTCAGATATGTCCTTAAATAACAACAATTCTAAATAATACAATTAGTTAAAGACTGGGAAGAATATCCCTACCCAATCTGATAATTTTCTGTTTTGGGTTACCAATTTTAGGGTATTGTGGACAAATGTGTCATATCATATCAGGAAAACACAGTGTATAACTTGACACTTTAATTAAAAACAAATTGAGCTGCTTGCCTTTAATCTATAAAGCAACTTGCAGTCTCTTGGAAATATTTACTGAGCGGATATAAATAAAGCATGGTGATAAGTGTACAAAAGACAAATGCTAATTAATCTGTTTTATGACTTTGTGGGAAATATAAACCTAGAAAGTATATGATAAATAATCTGTAGAATTCTTGTATGTAAAACAATTAGAATTAGAAGTTATGATCTTCTATATAATGACACATGAATGTTGGTTAATGGTTAGTGTGAGGGGGTTTTGTGTTATGAGGGTCTAAGAGTTGAAGTGATGATCAATGGAAAAGTTGTGGTAGTTGGTGAAGGATGAAGTGATGTTACCAAGAGCCATTTAGGAGAGGCTCAAAATTAGCAAGTGATCTTCCTGAGATGGTTCTGTCATGGATTAAAATCTACAACAGATTTGCTTCTCTAGGCTAGACTGAGAAGAATTTCATTTTAGGAAAGATTTTTGCTATTACTATGCTTTTCCTGTTATTATTAAATATATTAACACTGACTAGGTATTGACCCACCCTTTTGAGCACATTCCTGAAGACTTATGAAGATGTAGTATCTTGTAGTGATGCTATTTAGACAAATAAATAATGACTCGATAGTATTCTAGACTTGATTCAAAACATTTTAAGAAGAAAGTTTATAGAGATGGACTTAGTTGCTAGAAAGATGTAATAAAGTTAGAATACAAAATAGAATGTGACCACTCCTTAGAATAGTAGGTAAAGGCTGCATAATAAGAAATATAATGAGATTTCATAGTCATACTAAAAAGAGAAATAGACTTGGGATAATTTTGTGTTCAAGATATTTAGGTTCAAGGATAAGGTCTCAGCAGTGCAATATGATAAGGCAAGGCCATGTAAAAACTATTACTTTGAACTTTTTCTTTTTAAGTTTTATTTATTTAATGTACATCTGCATGTACACCTGCATACCAAAAGAGGGCATCAGATTTCATTATTGATGATTGTCAGCCGGCATGTAGTTGCTGGGAGTTGAACTCAGGACCTCTGGAAGGGCAGCTGGTGCTCTTAACAGCTAAGCTATCTTTTTCACCCTGCTTTGAACTTTTAATGAGTATTTTATAATTAAAAACTGCTTTGAAGTTAATATCAACCTCCTTCTGTAACTCCCATTTTAGCTAACATTTTACCTCTGATGTAATTTTTCTAAAGACCTTTTTGTCTAAGGAGGTATAAAAAGAACAAAGAAAGAAACAAAGTTGTTGGTTGAATGCTTGGCTTGGAGATCATTGCCCCATCCATCCATCCATCCATCCATCCATCCATCCATCCACCCATCCATCCATCTATCCATCCAAATGTATATTTCTCTTTGTCTATTTGTTTTTGTGCAGAGTATATGTGTATGTGTATAAGCATGCATGAATATTTGTGGAGTTGATTGTGACACACAGTTGGGCTCAGTCAGAGTGTGGGTGTATGAATGCTTGAATGTATTTGTGTCTGTGCATATTTGATTGTATAAAGCATCTTAATTCTTTTCTTTTCCTTCCTTTCTGGTTCACAATAAGTTAACTTACTTAGCCATAGAAGTTTTTGGCAGACTAACCAGAGAAAGGAGTACTAGCAATAAATCCTTTTACTCAATTCTCTGCTGCTAAATGTCACATGTTATTCACTAGATATTAGCATTTATTAAAACACAAATAACAAAGAGTTAATAAAAAGGTAAGTTTTTACCATTTAATGAAGCACAGAACAATAAGAAAGAGTTAAGCTTCCCTAGCACTTATTTAAACATAAAGTGTTAAATAAAGCTCAGAGAGTTATAAAGTTTAATGATGCACAGAGGTAAAAAGAAAACAAGCCAGTGTTTTTTAACCATGAATAAGCAAGGAGGTTTTTAGAATGTTTTAGAAATTATCAGCAATCATTCAATATAGTTAGAGAGCTAGAAGTCCAGAGACCATCAGTCTTTAAAACTATATCTGGAGACCATCAGTTTTTAAAGCAATGTCAAATACTCTGTCCCACTTCAAGCTCATTCCAGGACAGGCAAGTTGCTGGCAGGATGATGTATATCGTCTATGTGTGTGAGTGTGTGCGTTGAGGTTATAATGTGAAGGTGGAAGCTGAGTGTATGAGATGGTAACGAGGCATGAATGATAAAGGTGTGTCATGTGGTGTTACATGAGTTGATGGTGAGTGATAGGGATAAAGTAGTGCAGAGCCATAAGGATGTGAGTTGGCAGTGTAATGGTTAGAAGCAAAGAACAGATAGGGAAGCCTCATGAAAGGCAGAAGTATGACAGCTACTACTCAGAATTCTGTAGGGGACGAGTGAAATCTTGGGCAAGATAATTTCTGAGAGAGTGTATATTGTTTGACACAAGCCAATTATGTCAAGGAACAAGGCTTTAGACTTATGGGAGATTAGAAAACCCTTCCTTGGACATCAAGGTCCTCTGACCTGAGGGTGAATCTTGGCATTGCATGTGAGAATGGGTGTTTATGAACAATTGTTCAATGTGTGAAAAAAACAAACGATCAACTAGCATCTACAACTTCCTCCTTCTTGGTGTTTAAAACCTGTGTCTGCTTGTCTCAGTTGGAGTATACTCAGCTCCTCCAAATCCAGCTTTTCTGTACATTTGCCTGTGTATGTCCTTTCTTCATTTTCATACCACGCCTAAGTCAAAGCACCATTCTATGCAGGACACAGCATGCAAACTTCCTTTGAATTGTTTGCTAGTTAGGTCTAATAGACTCAACCATTGCAGGCTATTATGATATCCCATGGTTGCCTTCCAGAACTTGACAAAACTGTATTGCTGAAGGCACCACATAGTGTAGTCATAGAGATTGGATAAAGCAAGCTAATACAGAAGTGGACATCTTGTATTTATTGGATAACATTCACATCATTAAGAGGTTTTGTGCACATGATTGGAGGAGAGAAGTATTAATCAACTATATCATATATGAGTCTTATCACCTGCAGTACTATCTCGCCATACAATGACCACTGATCCAAAATTTGCATGAAAAACATGGGCAAAGCTAACTAATTTATGATTGGATTTAAATACCAATAGCCAAGATGAAACCCCTATTCTGTATCATTTGAAAACTAAAAACTCATGTCTAGATGGCTCATAGGCCCTAGGATATAAACTATCACTATTATTTTTAAATAACATTATATAAATCTGACTTCTACTGATTTACTGTTATATGCATATAACACCTCTTATGCCTCATCAGAGAAGCTTCTACTTGCAGTAGATGGTGATTAAGACTCAAACCCACAACTGGCCATGGTATAAACAACAAGAGCCTATGGGATGCTGAACAATAAATAGAACAGATTACTTACTTTATTCACTCTTTCCAAGACTGAAGTGCTTAAGTAGAAGGGGATGGAAGCCATTAAAGTGCAGAGTTGATAAAGGAAGACAAAACCATCTTCTCTAGACGTACTAGTTGCATATGTGGACTTATAGTGCTGAAGGCAGTGCACACAAACTCAGCGCATATTCAAGCCAGACCAAATCCCAGCATAAAAAGGGGAAGTGTACCTGAAGACCACCCTTAGCTGAAAAGCTATTGGCAGTTAATAGCAGTTGGTAGAAGGGTAGTCAGATTACTTCAAGAGTGTTGACACTGGAAGGTTAACCAGGCTCCAGTGGAAAGTCAAAAATCCATATATATGTGGGTAGCACAAATTGAACATTATCATGACTAAAATTGAAAGAAGACAAAAAGTTCAAAAGGTAGGGACGAGGTGGGAGTGGATCTTGGAGACACTGGAGGAGAGGGTGAGTATAGAAAATGATCTTTGTACACAATTCTCAAATAATGAATATTTTAAATATAAGAGATTTACAATAGAACAGCATTACAAAGAGCATATTTACATGTTACATCAACTTTAATGGAGTATAAACATGAATGTGAGAAAATAGAAATAAAGCCCAACATCTTAGTACCTACAATTTAATTTTAATGCATACAACTTACCATTTTATAAAACCATATTTTGTCCATGAGCTACTGCTTTGAAGATTAAGTACGTAATTAAAGAGGCACTAGCAGTGAGGAATTCTACTGCCATTATTTCATGCAGTGCAGTAATCTTTCATGAGTGGTTTTAATGATTTATTTGTAACATCTCAATTTGAAAGGTAACACCAGGAAATCCCACTGTGTCAGTAGGGAAAGGGAAACACAAACACACACAAGTCACTGAGATTTTTGTTGTAGTGTGGAACAAGTTGAATATTAGAACATTACATGGGGACCTGCATGGATCAAATATTATAGAAGTATCCCCAGGAGATCGGGAATGGGGCAGAGATAAGTGAAGGCTTCTTTCTAGTATGTATTCCTTTTCTCATTTACCATCTTGATTCTACAGAAGGGAGTGCTGGAGTCCTGTGTCAGTCCTGCGATGGTCTGACTAGGAATTGCCTCAATAGGCTCATTTATTTTAATGTTTGGTCATCAGGAATGGCACTACTTTGGTGGGATTAGGAGGTGGGGCTTTGTTGGAGGAAGTCCGTCAATGTGGGTAGGTTTTGAGGTTTCAAAAGCCCAAACAAGATCCCATGTCTGTCACGTCCTGCTGCCTGCAGATCCAGATGTAGAACGCTCAACTACTTCTCCAGCATCATGCCTGCTAGCATGCCACCATGTTCCTTGCCATGATGATAATAAACTAAACCCTGAAACTATAATGACCAATTACATCCTTTCTTTCATAAGAGTTGCCATAGTCAAGGCGTCTATTCACAACAATAAATAACTGACTAAGACAGTTCCCAGGGCTTATAGGTCTTCAGGTGAACTGTGGTAAGATGAACCAATAGCATAAAAAGGCCGTTGTATGATCTGCCACATCACCACAAGGTTCTGAGTTATACTTTGCAAGGCTCATGAGCTTACTTTAAACTGTTTCCTAGGAACCTTACACGCATCACTTTTTTCTAGCTGTCTACTATACCTCCAACCTGAATCTTCCATTGGTTGTCATACCTAAATTACTCATTTTTATATGGTGTTCTTGTTAAATGCTCAAATATATCATTACTTATCTGCTTAAATTCTTAAAATGATGTGTGAACTTTTAGAATACTATCTCAATAGCTTCCAGTTGTGAACTGTATGTGTATCTCTGAATAAATTCATTTAAATCATGTTTGATATTACTAGTAATATAAGAAAACATGTAATTTAGAATAGAAGATCCATCTTTCAAGAAAACAATGATAAGAAATACTGCTCTGAATGCTTTTTACGTAATAAGCCACATTCTCTTATATTAAAATACGAGTTTCTTTGGTATATGTTTCTAATATATTTCTCTGTTTATAGTCTACATCTATTTCTTTAGTACTTAAAACATTTTTAAGTTATTTTTTTTTCTTATCTTTGGCAGGGCATTAACTTACTATGAAATCCTGGGTGATCTCAGACTCACAGAGTTGCACCTGCCACTGCCTCACAAATCCTGGGATTCAAGAAGTGAATCATCATAGTGGGTTGTTTAGTATCTTAATCACGCATCATTCTATAAAGATTTCTTCTATATTCTGAGCATTATTTAAGAGTATCCCTATAATTCGATGAAGTCAAATGGTCAGCTTTTACAGGGTATTACAGCTCCAATTTTTGTGGCTAACAGATTAAAGACCTAAATCTTTCACAAAATATGACAATATGTAGAAAACCAACATATTTCCTGCTTATGTATTATTTTATAGAAAATGTAGTAATATTGTCTGATTGTATTTTTAGCATACATTAGCATTAACTGGAGTTTTTCAAGTTTTATTTGCATACTTGTCTATTTATAAAACATCTTAGATCTTAATAGGCTAAACTTGAAATCAGAGTGAGAGGCTAAGCTCTGATTTCTCAGTAAGGATATGTCCTGTTAATGCTAGGGATGCCACGACTCAGCTTTTGTGCCTTTTACTCTGTCTGTAAAGCATTCTTTGGAAGGTGTGGTGCAATGCCACAGGCTGGCCAGTCTTGGCCTCCCTCAACCCGCGGAGAAACAGGGTCCTGGTATAGGTCGGCAAGGCATTGGTAAAGAAAAAATATCAGACAACACAAGGAAGTGCAGGATCTGAATGTATTTCTCAAAAATTGTATCAGACTTTTACACTCATTACCAAAAAGAAATGAAAAATCTGGCAGCTCAATGGCCAGGGTACATCTCAGGCCATTTAAAACACACTGGGTCTAAAGCAGCCACCTCTTCTGGACTGGTGCAGCACCCCCTGGGCTCTGAGCACCAGGCCTGCATCGGAGTGGGGGTAGGAGGAGGAGGACTGCAGGTGAGCCAGCCAGGAGGGTAGAGGCTCGAATCTCGAATCTTGAATGCTCTCTGTAGTACACACTGTCACACACACACACACACACACACACACACACACACACACACACACACACACACATATGCTAATCTTTTGGGCTAGTCAATGCCCTATCCACCTCATTATTTCCCTAACAATGCCAGAGGCAATTAGTCTAACATTGCCTGCAAAATTCCAAGCCAGGGTTTGGCTAGGATGTTGGAACTTTGGTGGAGGTCAGAGAGCAACATTTATCTTGGGGGACACCTAGCACGCGAGACTATAGCAAGGACATATCTGGGCTACCTCTGAGTTAGGGGTTGCAGGAGACAGCTTCCTTGAAGCTTTTGCCTCATAAACTGCTGTCACGTAAAGTGTGCATGGCAGCACACAGACATAAATATCTCAGCTACCTGAAGTACGAGATGGGTGGCTTATAATTTTACAGCTTGAGCAATGTAAATTACACTCTGAAAAATAAGTACATTAAACAAAAAAGATAAGAAAGGGCTAAAGCCTGGATAACAGCTGTTTTCATCCAGAATATAATTTCAGTTGTATTCTCTACTGCAAATAAAATTTATTATAGTCCCTATTATTAATTAAAGATAAGTAAATGAGGTGGGCAGTGGTGGTGCATGCCTTTAATCCCAGCACTTGAGAGGCAAAGGCAGGCAGATTTCTGAGTTCAAGGCTAGCCTGTACTACAGAGCGAGTTCCAGGACAACCAGGGCTATAGAGAGAAATCCTGTCTCGAAAAAGTAAAAAATAAAAAACAAATCAAAAGAAAATGTTGAAATTATATTTATTTTATAAAATTATTTATTTATATACAAATATACAAAATTTATTTACACACAAGTATATTACATTATTTATAAATAAACATGTTTATTTAAAAATTATTATATTTTGATAAATATATTATATAGTATACAATTTTATATATATTTGAATGTATTTAAATAGTGTATTAAATTCTTAAATGGGAAAGGAGTGGGATGCTGATGAGAATAAGCTTGTTCAGTTTCTGTGGGATTTAAAGTCTATGATAAGTATACATTCTTCTGTTTCCCATATGAGTATATGAAGTAACGATTACTGTAGGCAGACAATCACTGTGGGACGGTCACAATTTGTTTGAAAGGTAGAAAAGACTAGAAGTTCATGACAACTGAGTGAAGATCAAGCTCTAGGTAAGTGTTCACTTTCAGAGAATATTTAATCAGGGTTGAACAATGGCTAAATCTCTTCAATAGACTCTATTCTTATATCCAAAAAGCATATTTGCCACATTTCTGCCAGCCAGGGCATAGGATTTAGTGTGTAGGATTGATCTCTCAGAGACCAGGCTCTGCAGGGTACTTAGTAGACTGTCACTTTAAAGAAACCACTACATCCTACAGTGGAATAAAAGATATATTCTTCAAAAAGAAAATCAACAATGTTTCCTTTTCAAGGAGGTCATGTAGAGGACTTTTGTTTCAAAATACATAGCCCTCCATTTCCCTTCTTTGCTAAGGGTCTATGAATTAATATTATTTTAGCTTCTGTACATAACTTGTGTCTTGAGCATGATTTATTTTCAATTTATGACCATGTTTGCTACAGAACTTGCTTTGGGTCATATTCAATAAAAGAAAGGTCAGTAGATAAATAATGAGCTTAATGTTACAGTGAGATTTTTAGCACTGAACACTAAAGTTACCAGAAGAAAAACTGTTATTGAAGCCAGCCAAGGATCTAATCTTGGGACAGAAAATACATAGGTTAGGCATTGTAGAAGCAGCTATTGAATGTATTACCAAAATATAACTTGTAATTTTTAGTTGAAAGATGACAGAATTTAGTTTATAAAGAAGCTTTTGTATGATTTTTTTACTATTTAAGCCAGCAATGTGTATGCAAGGCATCATAACTTGATAACTTCAACAAGTTGTAGCTAGGAGACATAGCAATAGAATTATAGGACACATCTGGGTTCAGCTCTAGTTCTATGACATCAGCTCTTTATGTAAATGGGCAGAGATGTTTTCAATAGCAGTTAAAATGTCATCATAGCTGGGGATTGTAAGAAAATATTGGATTTTGAGCAATCAGTCTTGGTTCAGTCACTTTTTAAAATGAATTACTTTAGACAAATTATGTTACTCATTTCTTATCTGCAAAGCAGGGCTATTACTATAGTCTTGCTGGGGTATTATGAGGATTTAACTAATTAAATGTGAAAATATCTGGTCCATGTTGGAAATGAGTTAATTTTTAGTATGAGTTAATTACCTTAAAACTGTTAGGTAAAATTAAAACTGGAAGATACATTAGTGCTTCACTGGAAAGAATTACTTACTACATGTCAGTGCTGGCATGCTTGCTTTCAACAAATAGGAATCTGGGCATTTTTGACTTCTAAAAGGAATCTGAATTTTTCTGGTGTTTTGTCAAAGACACCTTTATGGCATCTTTGAATCTGGAATCAGCATGAGCAACACCATATCTTCTCTGTATTCTTTACTGTAATACTTTCTGACCCTTTGCGGCTCACCTGTCTCTGTTTTATTACATCTTCAATGTACAGCCTATGTTTTTCCTTTCCTTAACTAATCCATCAACTTTGGAATCATTTATCTTCACTCATCATATGTGCGAAAGCTCAAAGACACATGGAAAAGGAGATTTCATTCAAGGAAAGATGGAAAGAAACTTTAAATGTTTTGAAAGAATTTTTATCTGAGTAAGAGAAGGAATGCAAATATTTGATGTGTTATTTGATTTGACAAATGTATATAAAACAAAATGACAAAACTAACATTATCATATTTGATCAGGATTATCAATATTATCAAAGTATGCTATAGCATAATGAACATAAGTTTTATAACCTGTGCCTAAAACTATCTGTAGATATTTTTAAAAACACAGAGTTTACTGCCATTAGACTCTGTGGTGGTGATTATTTAAAAATTATTCAACTTAGCAAACACAAAAGTAGTGACAAAATGACTCCCAACAATATTCTACTATACTCCTAGATCAATGCCTTCTTCAGCCACTGAGAAACTTTCTCCTGTAGGACATGGGGAGAAAAAAAAGAGACTAGCAACCCAACATTTCTCTGATCTAAAGAGATCATGAAACACTTAGCTTTAGATATCTCCATCAAATCCCTTCCCTTGGAGCTCAAAGAAAACCAAGGATGAGCAGGCAGAAAGTATGTAAGAGCTAGAGGGAATGGAGAACACCAGGAAACCAAGGTCCTCCAAATCCACCGAACAAATTTCTTTATAAAAACTAAAGCGGCAAGAATGGGGCCTTCAGAGTTCTACAGCAAGTCCTCTCTGTATATGTTATGGCTTTTCATGTAGTATTTTTATGATACTCCTGAGTGTGTAAAGGAGTGGGTCTCTAATTCTTGTGCCTTCTCAAAAACTCATATCCTTGTGTTAGATTGCCTTGCCCAAATTAGATTTAATGATTTTTATTTTATTTCACTACATTTTATTTTATTGTACTTTGTTGTTATGTCTAAGAAGCCTGTTCTTTTCCAAGCAGAGGCATAAAGTGGTTATTTCCGGATAGAAGGGGAGGTTGAGGAGGAACTGCAGTGGTATATAGAGAGAGGGGAAACTGAGCGCAGGATATATTGTATAAGAAGAGAATCTATTTTCAACTGAAGAGGGAAAAGGAAGGAAAATACCAAATACATTAAAGCTATTAAATTTCCGAAGGTAACATTTCTCCAAGTATTTAAAGACATAAAAGTACATGTTCAGGCAAATAGTACCTTTCCTCTAAAATGATTGTTCATGTTAAAAAAGAACAGCTTATTAAATAATGATGAATCTTCAGCTGAGTAGAGCTTTTAAAAGATAGATACATAAACAGGAATTATGTATGATACCCAAATAAATTTCAAAATTGTGTGTGTGTGTGTGTTTGTCTGTGTGTCTGTCTGTCTATCTGTCTATCTGTCTCTATCTCTCTCTCTTTCTCTCTGTATGTGTATGAACGTGTGTGTGTGTGTGTGTGTGTGTGTGTGTGTGTGTGTGTGTGTGCATGTGATTTTTTTTTGTTTTGCAAATTAGGAAATGTGACTAAGATTGACCTTGAAGACATTATGCAGTAAATGATAGTCTTTGGAATTCTAGTCTTCCTAGCCCTGACTCTGCTTTGTTGATGTTATAAGCAACGCTTCTACTACCAGTTAGATAGAGCTAGTGATCAAATCCAGAACTTTTTTGTCCAGGCAAGGCAAACACTCTACCAAATAAGTCACATTCCATCTTTTCAAAATCTTTATTTTTATCTTTGTCAGTTTATATATACTGTGCTTCTTCCATAATGATGTGTCCAGGCTTTTCATTTCAATGTTAAAGAAACAAAACTTCAAACCTAAGTTTTGGATCTTAATGGCTATGCACCTTGGGTAGACTATTGATCTTCTGAATTACAAGTCACTTTAGAAAACATACAATAATATCACACACCAAATCAGCTTTATGGAAAGCCTGGGAGTAAATAAAGGAAATTTTAATAGATTAAAAGTAGAGCAAAGACTGAAGGAAAGGTCATCCAGAGACTGCCTCACCTGAGGATCCATCCCATATACAGTTACCAAACCCAGACACTATTGTGGATGCCAACAAGGGCTTGCTGACAGGAGCCTGCTATAGCTGTCTCCTTCGAGGCTCTGCCAGTGCCTGACTAATACAGAGGTGGATGCTCTCAGTCAACCATTGGACTGAGCACAAGGTCTCCAATGGAGGAGCTAGAGAAAGGACCCAAGGAGCTGAAGGATTTGCAACCCCATAGGAAAAACAGCAATATTAACAAACCAGTAGCCTCAGAGCTCCCAGGAACTAAACCACCAACCAAAGAGGACATATGGAGGGACTCAGGGCTTCAGCTGCATATATAGCAGAGGATGGCCTTGTCAGTCTTCAATAAGAGGAGTGTCCATTGGTCCTATGAAGGCTCTATGCCTCAGTGTAGGGGAATGCCAAGGCCAAGAGCAGGAGTGGGTGGGTTGGTGAATAGGGGCAGGGAGAAGGGAATAGGTGATTTTTGGAGGGGAAACGAGGAAAGGGGCTAACATTTGAAATGTAAATAAAGAAAATATCTAAGAAAAATCATAAATATAAATATAATATCTGGCCTACTTAGGGTTACTATTATTTTGATGTAACACCATGACTAAAAGCAAGTTTTGGAGGAAAGGATTCATTTGGCTTACATATCCACATTATAGTCCATCACTGAAGAAAGTCAGGATTGGAACTCAGTCAGGGCTAGAAACTAGAGGAAGGGGGTAATACTGAGGTCACAGAGGGGTGCTGCTTACTGGGTTTCTTAGCTTGCTTTCTTATAGAATCAAAAACCACAAGCTCAAGAATTTGACCACCCACAGTGGGCAGGGCTCTCCCTCATCGATCAGTAATTAAGAAAAATGCCCTATAGCTGGATGTTATGGGGATATTTTCTCAATTGAGATTCCTCCCTTCAGATGATTTTATATTGGGTAAAGTGGACATAAAACTAGCCATCACAATAATGTATATGAGGCATTATTACATAGGTAGACACAGGAATAGTTAATACTTTATCTGTTTATATGTAGTGGATAAATACATTTTCATTGACAATTATTGTCATAACCTTATCTAACATTATTTTAATGAACAACTTAAAGAAGAATTTTCTTCAAGATTTCTTGTATCTATCTAGAAATTATGTCTATTACTAAAAAGGAAAAAATAACAATTGCATTTTTCTTAAATATAATTGTAATACTCAGAAGACAACTTTAGAACTAATAAAACAATGTGAGTAAAATTCCACCTTATCTCAATGCATTGTTTCAAAGTTAAAATCTATGATGGATTTGCTTCTTTAGGCAAGGCCAAGAAGTCACATTTTAGAAAATATTCCTGCTATAAATATGATATTCCTGTTATTACTAAGTTTATATAATATTCACTAGGAATTAGTGCACCCCTTAGAGCAGATTTCTGTAGAACAAAAAAGATGTACTATCTTAGAGTGATGCTATATAAACAAAGAGATGATTTCTTAATTCTTAGGGATGATTCTATAAGAATTCCTAAAATTAAATTAGAATTTATTAAAATCTTTTATAGTAGGACTGCTATTAAGTTAACTTTGATAATCAAAATGTCAAGGATAACTCTGCCCATCTTCAAGTGTCATGCTAATTGCTTCTGAGATAGAAAGCTGGAATCTACAACACAGAGTACATTCCAAGAGGTTGTAAAATAATTAACCAAAGGTCATCAAGGGCAGAAGATAGAATATTTACTGGGTTTATCTATACAAAACTTCAATGATAACTTAGTTATGGTTTTTAACTTTCACTTGCTTGGATATAAATCAGGTAAAAGACTTCTTATCAGGCTCTTGGAAAGGTTTATGTTTTTGCTTCAGTTCAGTTGTTATTGTTCTAAGCTAAGAATATGTATTACCTCTTATCTAATTATCATTGTAAATATTTAAATATAATACGTAGCTAAATTATTGGGAACATCAACATTTGAAATCTCTTAGGAACAAAACTAAATGCTCTTTATAAATTAAAAAACTTGATATTGAAATATGGAAGAATATTTTTATTATAGTACCATATTTATATATGGTTTTTATTAATTTTTTTTTCTTGAAAGCAGTGTTTCCACATGCTTGAGGATATAAACCAAGCATAATAAATATCATGTAAGTAAGATTAATGACAAATTCTTTGGGGAATCTTCTGGAATAGCTAATAAGGAAGGTTTTTTTAAAGGCTGGACTTTGATAAGCTCATCAGTCAGGCTGGGCTGTCCCATGCAGGAGGCCCTGCCAACAGCTGTCAGTGCATTGATGGATCTCACAGGACCCTGGGGCTGAGGAGATTGACAAGACATTCCATTGTGAATGAAGGTCATCCTTATGAAGGCTTTCATTAGCAAATTCACACCAGGCACTATTTTTTACCTCTACACTATTAGCTGATTTGTCATTTCAGAAATTTTACATATTCTACAAAAGGAAGTCTGTGCTAAAGAGTATATGTTCATAGCGCTGTAAAATCTTTTACCTACTGCCCTGGTTTCCATTTCACATGGTTTTACAATTGCACCATGCATAGTGCAGGGAACACCATGAGAGGTTCTTCTTGTTTGCCATGCTTTATATTTTTGTTGGATAACATTCACAAATTTCCGATGTCTTACAAAAATAAGTGCTGTGTACAAAGCCTGACTCGAGCTTACTCGAGATATTTATAAAACTCCTTTTCCTTTATATTTCATCACCATGTAATGGGGCAGTTTGCAAATATATATTTATTAAATGTAACACTGTTTGCAGTTTGAAAATCAAATGCATAAGTCATATAATGCTACAGGCTTAATGATCTTAAATTTAAATAACCCCCCTTTAATACTTCCTGGCATTTTAAAGAATCATAGCTTGACTAATTACTGCTTTTTTACTTGTCAGCAGTGGAAATAAACTTGGCTGTAGACCTTAGCAATAGAATAATTCTCAGAACAGTGGCTTGGATTGAGGAAACAAGTGAAAGAATATGGCAGCACAATGCTGTGTATGTTCCTGGCAGGGAGCACTTTAACAAGTTCACTCTATTCTACCAGCTGCTTAACTCAAAGATCACTCATTTCCCCCTACCCCAAGGGAGAGGCAGCAGGTGCACAGACATGTTCCTCTCCTGATGTGGAAACATGACATTTGACAGAGCAAGCAGGGAATCAGATCAAACAATGGTTGTCAAGAGCATTAGCTCTACAGAAAACCTGCCAACCCTCTACACTCCTGAGATGACCACTTTGTCACCTCCAGTAATACCCTCCCTTGTTCATTGTGATCTTTTTGTGCAGTTTCAACAGTTGAGAATAAACAGCAGGGCTTCAAGAAAATAAGGGGAGTGAGACAGATGGGTATTTTTGCTGCCTGTCTAGAAATCATTGTGCTCCTAGCAGTGTTATATTCGGGAAGTGCACCCCAAGGCAAAAAGGAAATTTGAAGGGGTTAATCTCCAGCTTCATCATGTGGCAGCTGGTTTGAATCAGGGGCATTGTGCCTATGCCAGTCTTGGTCCTAGGTAATTTATAATAGCCTAAAGTTGCACATATAAAAAGCACATAGCTGCAGGGAGACATGTCAGATTCCCTTACACAGCCTGTCATTTCCTTGGAAACATAATAATTAAGATGTCTGGTATAACTGCTTCTGCCAGAAATATTTTTAGATTTCAGCCCATTTTAAGAAGCTCCAAATTCAAGGGGAGCATTATTAAATACTGCATGGCAAACTGAGGAAATACACCTACAGATTTGTTCTGTTATAAAGAACAGATACTTCATCTAAATCTTTTGACAGTAAGAAGAAGAATAACTGGGTTTGAATTAAAAAATAGAAAGATCAGCATAAGTTTATTCAGAGCAAAAGTAGATGTGATGGTAGAGAAATATTCACTCTTAATCAACATGCACCTTTTTACTTTAAAAGACTGACACAATAGTAAAGGTAAAATGACATTTCTCCCCATCTTCAAATTAAAGTAATTGACTCTGCTGATTACCCATATCATTCATAAGCAAGCTACTTATCACATCATAGGGTCTCTCCTGAAAACACTATTCAGATTCCATTTGTTTGCAACTATCAAGTAAGATGACACATGAAACTTGTATGCTGAATTAGGTCCCTTGAGATATGTAAAGACTATATCTACTGCATTAAAGATAATTTTGGTAACAGGTTCACCTAAGAGACAAATATCAT
This sequence comes from Montemys delectorum, assembly GCA_019843815.1. Classification (NCBI taxonomy): domain Eukaryota; kingdom Metazoa; phylum Chordata; class Mammalia; order Rodentia; family Muridae; genus Montemys; species Montemys delectorum. The sequence continues at coordinate 16,854 of JADRCD010223220.1, forward strand.
TAGATACCTAGAAGCATTGGAGCTCAATTGGTTACAGTAAATTGCAAATGGGGCATATGGGGTACTAGATATCTGACATTAAAATTTTCAGAATTTATTTTTAAAACAAAAATTCACATTCAATAAAAATAAATCTATGCATATATAAAATACATGTGTATTACATGTGTGTGCACATAATTTTAAAATAACTCTCATTCAAAATTGCAACCTATATAAAATCAGTAGAAAAGTGGAATGCAACTAATATCCAAAGAGTGAGAAAAGAGAAATAGAGAGGAGTCTAGCTCCTTTCAAAGAAGAAAAGTATGTCTGACCATGAGAAAGCAGAGCCTTCCAACGGGAGCGAAAAAGAAGTTAAACCTACAGAAATATTACTGAAATACCCTACTCCTAAGGCACAAGAGAGCCAGAGGATTCTAGATAGAAAGAAAATAGGAGGAACTAATTGGTAGACTCATGAATAGAAATAGTTAATAATCAAAGGAACCAAAAAAGAAAAAAAATTCTGAACTCTTCAGATGAATCAGTAGATATAGAAATCCATAAGAATCCAACCTAGCTATTACTTGAGCATCTATGAGCAGTTATACATATGGAAGTATGTAAAGAGATGACACACACAGGTTCATGCATTCCTTGTGGGTTTTAATCTCAAATTTTGAGGTTATTTGAAGCAAACAGAATTTGAAATATCTACTCAGTAATTCTGTTACCAACACCTGCTTTTTTTCTATACAATTTACCATAGGAAATTAATAGATATGAGAAAGAAGATAGACCAGCAGTCTAAGTATAAATGCTAGGTCAGCCACTAGCATTTGTCTAGTGATCTAGAATAATTCAATCTCCCTGTACCATGTGGTACTCACAGAGTCTTGATGCAAGAATGAGTTCAGATGATATCCCATCTACATCTTCATGATCTATACTTCCTTTGACACCATACACTTGGCCTAGTACAATAAACTATTAGTGTATGGGAGGAAAAAGGAGAATCTATTTCCTGTGAGGTTTTAGGTCTTTGATACTAACATAAGATTTTTCCATTAAAAGAAAGACATACTTTTTAGACTATATATCAGATTAGTGTGATGACATATCATTATTTTCAAGTTGATATATGCTAATGGATTTTAATAATATTCCTCAAGTACTAGTATTCAATATGCACCTTCTACTGAATATGAGTATAGCATAGGTTGTATCGTTATTTATTTTTATTCACATTTTTTAAAGATTTATTTATTTTTTATTTATTTTATGTGTGTGAGTACACTGTAGCTATACAGATGGCCGTGAGCCATCATGTGTGTGTGGCTGCTGGGAACTGAACTCAAGACCTCTGCCAGCTCCTCTCGCTCCGGCACCACTTGCTCCAGCGTAATTCACTGAAACTGTCTTTTTTTTATTATTATTATTTTTTAATTTTAATTTTTTTTATTTATTTATTTTAATTAGGTATTTTCTTTATTTACATGTACATTTTCCCTTTCCCAGGTTCCCCTCCAAAACAAACAAACAAACAAACAAAAACAAGAAAAAACCCCTTTTGCCTCCACCCTCCACATGCCTGCCACCCCACCCTCTCCCACTTATTGGCCCTGGCATTCCCCTACACTGGGGCACAAAACCTTCACAAGGCCAAGGTCCTTTCCTCCTATTGATGATCGAATTTGCAGTTCTCTACTATACACATGCTGCCAGTACATTCAGTCCCACCCTGTATAGTCCTTGATTGGTGGTTGGGTCCCTGGGAACTCTGAGGGTACTAGTTAGTAATTGTTGTTCGTCCTAAGGGGCTGCAAACCCTTCAGCTCCATAGGACCTTTCTCTAACTCCTTCACTGAGGACCGTGTACTCAGTTCAATGAATGGCTGTGAGCCTCTACATCTGTATTAGTCAGGTATTGTCAGAGCCTCCTAGGAGATGGCTATATGCTTGTCCTTCCTTCAGTCTCTGCTCCATAGTTAATCTCTGCCACTCCTTCTGTGGGTGTTTGATTCCTCTTTTTAAGAAGGAATGAAATGTCCACCTTTTAGTCTTCCTTCTTCTTAAGTTTCTTGTGGTTTGTGGGTCGTTCTTCCTGTATTCCAAACTTCTGGGCTAATAACCACTTATCAGAGAATGCATACCATGTGTGATCTTTTGTGATTGGGTTACCTCACTCAGGATGATACTCTCCAGATCCATCCATTTCCCTAAGAATTTCATAAATTCATTGTTTTTAATAGCTGAGTAGTACTCCATTGTGTAGATATACCACAGTTTCTGTATCCATTCCTCTGTTGAGGGACATCTGGGTTGTTTCCAGTTTCTGGCTATTATAAATAAGGCTGCTATGAACATGGTGGAGCATGTGTCCTTATTACATGATGGAGCATCTTGTGGGTATATGCCCAGGAGTGATATGGCTGGGTCCTCTGGCAAATCTACGTCCAATTTCTGGAAGAATCGCCACACTGATTTCCAGAGTGGTTGTACCAGTTTGCAATCCCACCAGAAGAGTGTATCAGATATCATTACAGGTGCTTGTGAGCCACCATGTGGTTGCTGGGATCTGAACTCAGGACTTTCAGAAGAGCAGTCAGTCCTTTTACCCCCTGAGCCATCTCGTCAGCCCCTTCAATTCACATTTGTAAAACTAAAAATTGTCAAGGATGACAATAAATAAAACCAAGGCTTTACTTTCCATTTTGCCAATATTATTTCCACAACATTACTCATTCCATCGTTGATGAACCATTTTAAAACTAGAAGTTGGACCACTGACCATCAAGATATTTCTTACAATGTAATCTCTTTCTTCACTCTTGAACTGAGCTTGACTAGTGATTTATCTCCATTCAAGCACACATCAAACATTGTCATTAAAAATCCATTAATGAAACAGATTCAAAATTACATTTGTTTCCCATGATTACCCTTTCGTTTTTCAATAGAACACAGAGATTCTCATTTTCAAAGATTGTACAATTCTCAGAATATTCAACTCTTTGAAAATATTATTTTAAATAAAGTTCACTGCTATGCTAGCACCAAAAAGTTTCTATGAAATATTAAAAAAATGGCAGAAGGCTAATTGTTTCTATAAATATATCCATAAAATCTTAGTTCCTCAACAGAGAGCATAGGGTCTTAGCATTTTAGATATGTCAATAATGAAAGAGATATGAATTAGTTTAGATCTACTTAAAATGCCAATACTTCTTCACAATTTTAGTGCCTGTTTGATTAGAATTATTTTTCAAATTACCAAATCGTTCTAATAAAGCACTTAAGTACAGTTACATGCCACATATTAAGGAACTGGCCATGGTATACTCTCTATACAAGGGTGGCCCTGTAAAATTTACTATCTCTTTGCATCAATGTGAATTTCATGCTATTCATTCAATGTCAGACTTCTCAAATAATGCATTTCCTAAAACAAATTCATTCTCATTCTAAAGTGGCATAACACTGTATATTTCTTTTTTATTTAACATTTTGATCATATGTTTCTAAGACAGGAAAGCAATGATTAAATATTATAGAAAAATCACTATAATGTATCTAAAAGATAAAATATCTGCTCTAATTATTATGTTCCTTTGAGTGACAGTATAAAATTATTTTACAGTTGTGGTGAAACAAAAAATATTTTAACAAACAGTATTCTAAAGACTAAAAATGTTTCTTAAATAAAATATTGTAATTTCAAAAGAAAAAAATCTTATTCTTTAGGTTACATTATAGTTTGCCATGAAATTGCAGAAATATGTACTGTTGTTTAAATGTTTGCTGTGGGATTGTGAGACATACCATCTCCAGGGGAAGCTCCTTAAAACATAAGGTAAACAACTCAAAATAGTTTAGGAAGTTCCTGAAAATGATCAAGTTTTACTAGCACTTCCCAGCCTCACCACTGGAAAGTAAGCAATAAGGGCTGCTGTGAATTCATTTCAGAAGTGCCAAACTACAAAGAAGAGGCAGATCAGACCAAGTCACCTAGAACCACAAACTATCCCTGGGATATTTTATCCCTAGATGTCTGGGACTTTCTAGTAGTTTCTCCCATCCCCCATGCCACAATGGTACATATTTCTACTCATTCTCTTGGCCCTCTAGGCTTCTCTCCTCTCTCCCCGCCCCCCAACATACCTGATCCTGCCCTCTTTTCCCTCCCCCTGCCCTTTCCCACCCAGGTTCCTCTCTCCCTCTGCCTCCTGTGATTGTTTTCTTCCCTCTTCAAAGTGGAATTGAAGCATCCAAACGTGGGCCTTCCTTCCTGTTAGGCTTTGCATGGTATGTGCATGGCTATTCTGAAATTTTTGGCTAACATCCACTTACCAATGAGTACATGATGTGATGTCCTAATTTTTAGTAGCTTAGTGGTATTCTCTCATGTAAATGCTACTATACATTTTTGTATCCATTCTTCAGTTGAGGGATATCTGGGTTCTTTCAAGCTTCTGGCTATTATAAATAAGGGTGCTATGAACATAGTGGAGCACATGTCCATGTGATATGGTGGAGAATCTTTTAAGTATACCTAGTAGTGTTATAGTTGTGTCTTCAGGTAGAACTATTTCCCATTTTTTGATGAACTGACAGACTGATTTCCAGAGTGGGTATACCAGTTTGCAATGGAAAAATGCTCCTCTTTCATCCTTGCCAGCATGTGCTATCACTTGAGTTTTTTTTATCTTAACTATTCTGATTGGTATGAGGTGGAATCTCGAGGTAATTTTGATGTTTTGATTTGCATTTCCCTTAAAACTAAGGTTGTTGACCATTTCTTTAGGTGCTTCTTGGCTAGACAACAATGATGTATGAGGCTCCTAGGATCCCATGGGGATGACATTAACTGAAATGTCTAACAGTGGGGAAGTGGAACTTGAAGAACCACCTCCAGTAGATAGGCAGAGCCTCCTTCTGTTGAGGCATGGGGCTACCCACCCATCTCAAAATTTTTGACCCAGAGCTGTTCCTGTCTAAGGGAAATGCAGGGACAACACATGGAACAGAGACTGAAGGAAAGGCAATCCAGAGACTGTCCCGACTAGGTATCTATCTCATCTTCAGACACAAATCCCAACATCAATGCTGATGCTAAGATGTGTTTGCAGACAGGAGTCTGGCATGGCTGTCCTTTGAGAGGCTCTACCAGCACCTGACTGAGACAAACGCAGGCACCTATAGCCAACCATTGGACTGAGCCCAGATACCCCTATTGAAGAGTTGGGAGAAGAATTGAAGAAGCTTAAGATCACAACCCCACAGGATAAACAGCATTGTCAACTAATGGACCCATCAGAGCTCCCAGAGACTAAGCCATCAGTGAAAGAACATACATGGGCTGGCCTTTGGTCTCCACTACTTATGTAGCAAAGGATGGCCTTGTCTGACTTCAGTGGGAGGGGATGTGATTGGTCCTGTAGAGGTTTGATGCCCCAGAGAAGAGGGATACTAGAAGGGTGAAGTGGGAGCAGGTGGGTGGGGGAAGCATCCACTTAGAGTTGAATGGGATGGGGATAGGGTTGGGGGCTTGTGCAGAGAGGACCAGGAAAGGGGACATTTGAAATGTAAATAGATAATATAAAATAATAATACTAGTAATAATAATAATAATAATAATAATAATAATAATAATAATAATAATAATAATAAATGAAACACAGACTAGCTGAGCTGCCTGGAAGAGATTTTAACCAATTGAATCATTTAGAAGAATCATTCTCCAACCTTTTGAGTATTCTCAGGCTACGTAGTGTATTTTAGGTTCTAAACATTTGTAAGCTATCACCCTTGATGGAGTGGGCTATGGTAATGTAGCTGGCTGAATAATTGTGTTCTTATAAAAATCCCTCTCCCTTATTTCTGTAATTAATCCCAATAACACTTTTTGTTCCATCAAGTTGCATGTTGGTGGTAGCAATATTTTGGTCTACTGTGGACTCTCTATCTGGTGTAAGTAAATATATGTGTTGTACTACCCTTGAAAAAAATCTTATCACACATTAGCTAACACAGGATTTTAATGAGATTTTAAATATGATTTTGACCATAAATAATTAAAAAAAAAACTTTCATGAAACTAATGCTATGGGGCATGGGGTCCATTTCAACTCAGAATTTAAGAAGAGTATTTGAAAATTGAAGCCTTCAACTAAGTTCTGTCTATGCTGATTTATGGTATACTGTTCAGTGTTTTTCCTAGGCTAGTGTTAATTAGTGCTACAAAATTCTATTTCTATGTCTACTATAATTTGATATATATCTTTACTATGTCTTCTCTACAAATTAGCCTCTTTAATGCATATTTTCTTATAAGCAATGGAGTCAAGTGTTAATTATATTTTATGCCTCTTTTAAAAAATTTGCTTTAGTTTCTACTGCTAAAGTTAATTCCAAATCTGAAATTTTTTCCTTCAGACATTTGTACTCCTCACAAGATGCCATCATCTGAGCTACCAGAGAAACTTTCTTTTTTAAATTCAATTATGAAAATAGATTTGACCCATAGCCCCCAGAGGATGTCCCAATTCCAGGTACTCTAGCATGCCCAGGATCTTAGAATCAGCAGTGAGTAGAACACGATATCTGTTCCAAGACCACCAGGAATAACTGGGACCAGCAGGATCCAGGGACACACAGGAATCATGCCAGACCAGTGGCTCTGGTTCCTTCCAGTCTGTGCAGGTCTATCTTGGGCACAAACTCAGTGGCCAGTTCCACAGCCCCCATAGGAGGCTCCATTCCCAGGCTCTCTAGGATCCTAGAATCCCAGGATTCCAGGAGCTTGGTCACACCAGGATCAGTGTCAGAGGAAGCTTGACTCCCGGGAACTCTGACATACCCAGAATTTCAGGGTCACAGGATCCTGGATGACAGGATCATAGAGACAGCTGGACCCAGAGGAGTTCTGGCTAAACCAGGATTATAGGAAGGACAGGCTCCGGTCAGATATAGCAAAGGCAAGGAGCAGTAGAAATGAACAGACGTCAGGAGGCAAGCATAAGAACACAAGTAACAGAAAGCAAGGTTATTGGTCATGATTGGAACCCCATTCTCCTACCATAGCAAGTCCTGGATACACCATCACAAAAGAAAAGCAAGACTCCAATCTAAAGTCACTTCTAATGATGATGATAGAAGACTTTAAGAAAGACATAAATAGCTCCCTTAAATATTACAGGAGAACACAGATAAACAGGTAGAATCCCTTAAAGAGGGAACACAAAAATTCCTTAAAAAATTACAGGAAGACACAATCAAACAGGCAAAGGAAATGAACAAAACCATCCAAGATCTAAAAATGAAGATAGAAACAATAAAGAAATCACAAAGGGAAATAACCCTGGAGTTAGAAATCAGTTTGGCAGTTTCTCAGAAAATTGGACATAGTATTACATGAGGACCCAGCTATACCACTCCTGGGCATATACCCAGAAGATCCTTCAACATGTAATAAGGACACATGCTCCACTATGTTCATAGCAGCCTTATTTATAATAGACAGGAGCTGGAAAGAACTGAGATGTCCTTTAACAGGTGAATGGATACTGAAAATGTGGTACATTTACACAATGGAGTACTACTCAGCTATTAAAAATTATGAATTCATGAAATTCTTAGGCAAATGGATAGAACTAGAAAATATCATTCTGAATGAAGTAACTCAATCACAAAAGAAAACGCATGGTATACACTCACTGGTAAGTGGATACTAGCCCAAAAGCTCCAAATAACCAGGACAAAATTCACAGACCACATGAAGCTCAGTAAAAAGGAAGACTAAAATGTGAGTGCTTCAGTCCTTCTTAGAAGGAGAGCAAAATACTCATAGGAGCAAATACGGAGATAAAGTGAAGAACAGAGACCAAAGGAAAGGCCACCCAGAGACTGTCCCACCTAAGGATTCACCACATCTACAGTTACTAAACCCATGCACTATTATGGATGCCAAGAAGTGCATGCTGAAAGGAGCCTGATATGGCTGTCTCATTAGAGGCCCTGCTAGAGCCTTAAAATGATAGAGGCAGATGCTCACAGTCAACCATTGGACTGAGCATGGGGTACCTAACAGAGGAGTTAGAGAAGGGTCTGAAGGAGTTGAAGCAGTTTGCAACCCCATAGGAAGAACAACAATATTAACCAACCAGACCCTCCAGAACTCCCAAGGACTAAGCCATCAACAAAGGAGTACACATGGCTCCAGCTGCATATGAAATACTCTCATAGAAGCAAGGGGAGGGAGGATGTGATAGTGTTTCCAGGAGGGAGGAAAACTGAGAATGTGGATAACATTTGAAAGGTAAATAAAAATATCCAATAATAATTAAAAAAAGTATTTGAGAGGCAAAAAAAAAAAAAAAAAAGAAAAAAGAAAAAAGAAAAAATAGATTTGATAGTCCATAGTCCGGTGATCAACATTTCATTCAGTCTGGTGTTATTTGTTTTTTGTTTTTTTGTTTTTTGTTTGTTTTTGAGAAATACTTGTATTTTAGAGGAAAATGTAGTGTTTGCTTTTTGCTTTTAACAGACATTTCTACAGTTAATTGCTTTTATTTTTGTTGCATGAAATGAGTATGCTGTTGTAAACTCCTGAGTATATTAGGATTATAATTGTAGGTGTTATTATATTGGTATAAATAAATGTATTAAAATTGTAGAGGTCCTCTGTTGTATGAGAGCAAATGGGAGAGATGGTATACAGCTTTTCTCCTCACAATACTAGGCTAAACCATGTAGCTTGGGTGTGTAGTGGACTACACTTGTGTAAATGGATCCTAAATAGAGAAACTAGCCAGGAAAAACCTCACTGTGCACTTCCACAACACATTCCCATTTATAAGTGATTTATGACACTCAGTGCTTCCTCCAGGAACAAAAGATTGAAAGAATCTCTAAAACCTAAGTGAATCAATTTCCAATAGAGTCTGATTCTCAGTTATCGGACAGAGGCCAACATATAAAGAAAGAAGACGGACCACATTCCATAAAATAGCATCTCACGAGAATATAGGGGAACTTTCTTTCATGTGAGTGTCAGCATTTGACAGTAGGAAATCACCAAAGAGCAAGTAGCCAGCAAATACCCATATTTGAGAAAACAAATTAGCGAAACCTCCAGAGACTTTCAGAAGTAGAAGAAAGTCCAGTAGATTTGTTGGAGGACACAGCTCTCAAGCACTGTAATTGAAAGCATGGTCTTCATTAAAGAGCAGGGTGTGAGAGAAAAATAAATAACTTTCAGAGCCTCTGGAAAAAAAATGCCATTCACTTGCAAACAGGTATATTCTTTAAAATATGAAAAATTTAAAACTGGAGTGGAATGGGAGAAGAGCGAGAGAGCAAGAGCGAGAGGAAAAGAGAGAGGAAGAGAGAGAGAGAGGGAGGGAGGGAGCGAGGAAGAGGGAGGGAGAGAGGAAGAGGAAGGGAGGGAGAGAGAGAGAGAGAGAGAGAGAGAGAGAGAGAGAGAGAGAGAGAGATTTTAAATTCATGGAGGACAGACTGGGCAGAAGAAGCAGAGCAGATCATGGGTAGAGATGGAAGAAATTATTACAAGGCTCAGAAATTTCAATCAACACAACAGTCTAAGGTCATGAAAAAGTAAACATAAATATGGATTCCAAGAAGTATTGTATTGACTTCAATACTTGGTCACAACACTGTGACAGAAAGCCATTTAGAAGCACCATGAGTCTTCATATTTAGAGGTACAATATTCTTAGTCTTACGTTCAAGAACCACCCTGTACTAAATAGAGGGGTTTGATACACTGAGTACTTATTGATCTGCAGAAATTGTCAAAGTAGCAGGGAGAATGTTTGATTGGCAATCACAGAGTCCCACTTGGTAGGAAATTCATCAAGAACAAATTTGAATGCATCATGCCAGCTGCAAGAAATAGAGGCTAGCAGCAGGGCTTTTAAAAACGCAAAGGGACAGAGACATTGGATTGCTCTTTGGGAGAAAAATTTTGAGTCTTGGCAAAGGTTTTTCTGTGCCTAGGGGATTTCTTTTCATCAGCCAACCAAATAGTTGATGGTCCCAGACACCAAGACTTATTAATGAAGGTGGTTCATTGAATCCAATAAAGGCAAATATAATTACTGCTGGATCTGCTGACTATGACCTTTGGTTCCTGAGTGAGTACCACCAAGTAAAATAGAGAAAACCAAATAATAAATAGACTCTAATTTTACACTAGTTATCACAAAAGCCCACAAAACCAAAGGAAAAAAAATCAAGTTCACAGATTTCCACAGTCTAATTTAACACAAATGACATCCTTAAGCATATATTTTTATTTTCTTGCTTTTTTTATGTAATTAAATACTCTCATACTCTCTTTTTCTCTCCCCCGCCACACACACCGAAGTACAGAGGTTGGATTTACTCTGCTTTCTCTCAGCTTATTATGCCGGGTAGGTCTCATTTATCTATCATGTATGTATGTATGTATGTGTGTATGTGTGTATGTATGTGTGTATGTGTGTATGTATGTGTGTATGTGTGTATGTATGTGTGTATGTATGTATGTATATATATGTCTATGTATGCATTATGATGTATATATGTATGTGTATCTATAATATATCATCTATCATTTATCTATTTATTGATCTATTTACCATTCACATATATACATCTCTCATTCATATATGTATGTATGTATGTATCTATCTATCAACTATATATATATATATATTTACCTATCTAGCTATCTATATACTTATGTTTTATGTTTATCAAGAATCAGATAAGTTTGCTCTATTCTTTGTTTTTCTTTCTATTTTTTCTACAAATATTTATTTTCCTCCTCTTTTCACTATTTGCAGAAATATAAATTTTTCCTTTCTGTATTCTAGGAATTTGTGTGGCAATTTTTTTTTTATAATTTCTGACACTCAACTTTTTCTTTGCTATCAGTGAGTGTTAAATTAAATAAGCAATTAATACAACATAAGTTTTGTGTTGGACATGAGTGAATATGTATTTATTTATTAATTTTGGCGTGTGTGCGTGTGTGTGTATGTGTGTGTGTGTGTGTGTGTGTGTGTGTGTGTGTGTATGTGTGTGTGCAGAAACATGCATGATACAGACTGCATCAGGACAGAGAAAACCTTTTTGGTGTTGGTTCCTCCTTGCCACCGTGTGTGATTCAGGTATTGCTCTGAGGCCTGCACATAAACACCTTTAGTTCTATATATTTTAAGACAATTTTTGGATGGGTAGAGATGTGGGAAGGACCTGAAAGGAATTGGGTGTGAAAAAAAATGTGATTAGAAGATCTTGTTTGAAAATGAGCTTATTTGTGATAAGAAAACTCAAATAAAAACATTGTTTATCTTTTAATCTCTTAATATAATTTTCTTATTATTCTCTAACATATTGTTTTGTGAGATGCCAATAAATGTATTTTAAAATCCTTTCTACTTCAATGATTATTAAGTATTTAAGCATAAATTTTCATTTCTCAATCAGTAAATTTTATAAGACCTAATATGAAAATGAAAGTCTAAGAAAAACTTTTGTGATATACAAAATTTTCATAAGTCTTCTTTAATCTTTCATTATCATCTAATGGTGTACTTATAAACTATGAATCACAAATATCATTTTGTATACATTGTATGGGTTGCTTACTCAGTTCGACTCCCTTGGAGAAAACTAATTTTTCCTTTGTCAGTGGTTATTAATTGGATATAACTTCTTGTTAGAGAACTGGGCTTCTGGCCACTTCCATGCTCAGTGAGACCCCATCTCACTTAGTACCATGTTATCCCTATACATGCTTCCATAGTCCTCTTAACTTAATATGTTTGTCGAACCCATTTTGTTTAAAAGGTCTTGTCTTGTTTGTGTCTGTCATTTCCTCTGGCTCTTTTTTTTTTATATTATTTTAATTTACATTTCTGATATTATCACCTTTCCTGGTTTTACTTCTGGAAACCCCCTATCCCATGTTCTCTCCCCCTGCTTCTATGAGGATGCTACCACACCCACCCACTCCTGCTTCTCTGTTCTGACATTCTCCTACACTGGGGCATGAAGCCTTTACAGGACCAAGGGCCTCTCCTCCCACTGATGTCCAACAAGGCCATCCTCTGCTACATATGAGGCTGGAGCCATGCGTCCCTCCATGTGTACTCTTTGCTTGGTGGTTTATACTTGGGAGCTCTTGGGGATGCGGGAAGTCTAGTTGGTTGATATTGTTGTTCTTCCTATGGGTTGCAAACACCTTCAGCCCCTTCAGTCCTTTCTCTAACTCCTCCATTGGGGTCCTCTCCTCTTCTGTAGGGTTCCCCTAACCTGGAGAAGACAAGTTTGATGGAAATATCCAATTTAGGATGGAGAGTTCCAAAGTCTCTCATTTTCTGCACACTGTCCAGTTGTAGGTGTGTGTGTGTGTGTGTGTGTGTGTGTGTGTGTGTGTGTGTGTGTGTTTGATTTCATCTACTTTGAAACCAAGTTTCTCTGAGGATGGCAGACTAAGACAGTTGTGTATGAACACAGCATTTGTTCACTGCCAGATCCGTTCTTTTATCCCTACTTTATTCTGTTTATCATGAACTCACTATGTTAAGAAACACGTTTTAAAAATTAGTTTTGTCTATATACTATCATCTTGTATCATTTACTTCTTTCTTGAAGACAATCCAGTTTTCAATATTAGTATTTTAAAAGACTGTTAAATTTATAATATTTTTATTCACTCATACTCCAAAGTTGTATTTTACTTCATTTCCCTTCAGGAACTATCTTTCTCAAATGACATATTTTTCTTTTAGTGGGGCAAACCACTTTGCCTCTATTCCCATTTCCCTCAAATTATGCTCTTTTGTTATTCAAATTGTTGCCATCTAATTAACTGAACTCTAATTTTGGTCTGTCTGCTCACCATGACTTCCTTAAGTGAGACAAGCCCTTAGGATGTGAAAGCCTGCATAATAGCTTCTGAATGGGAAACAGGGCAGTGTTCACAGTTACAGAGCATTCTTGTTGTCATCCGTCCTTCTCCTTACCTCTCAAGAAGAGGCAATTGCTGAGTAAAATTGTTACAACAGAAGATTAAATTGTCTTAAAATTTTGATTCAGGACTACTTATAACCTCACAAATTAGAAGACAAAATGGGTACAGTTTCTATACTGATGGTTAAAATGAATAGTGGAATTTTGGCATTATAGGGTCAAAATTGTGTGCATCTATATGGGTACAGACATTCATATATATTGGAGCTTGTGTGTGTATGTGTGCATGTGTATATTTATTGTGTGTACAGAGCCTCTCACACAGTTTCTCAAGACATTGTTCACCATGGTTAATTTTTTGACATTGCTCCAACACCTGAAACTCTGTGTTCCTCTTCTCACCATGGTAAGAAAGAAAATTTGTCTAAGAGAACATAAGTTTAGTGCATTCATCACATTATTGTAAGAAAGATGTCATAAGAATAGTGTCCTAGTACACAAATAGTATTTCTTTGCTGTTTCAATTTCCAAATGGAAAAATGACTCATAAGCTCTTGATTATATTTATAAAGTGAATTCAGATTTTGTTATGAAAGAAATACTTTTGAATTTAGTTTCTCATGTTCTCTTTGCTGAGGTGACAAAACTTGTATACAATTCCATCTTGGTAAGGGTCTTAGAACTTCATCTTACTGACCCATTTCCACACCCACAAACCCACTTCCAGTTACAGGACTTGTGTTATAGTTCAGCCAGTAAGTGTCCTAGATACCTGACAACCTCTCTTGTTCTCTTGTTCCCAGGGCTATCTCATAAACTACAACTTGCACACTATCTCAGTTAGATACTATTAGGAGTCACATGTAAATGTTTTATTGGTCACCACAGAGTGGAAATCACTCCTGCCCCTTTAATAAAGAATTAACACAGAATACCTGAAGGATGGACTTATAAGTTATTCATATTGGATCTGAGATTAACCAGGTATGGGTAACAACAAAAATCAGTACTCAACAGAAACAAGCTTGAAAGCTTGAATGCCAGACACCGTGAAAGAAAGAACTATTGTGGGGAATATTAAAAAAAGAACTGCCAAGTTCCTGCACTCCATCCAGATACTCTCTTTCCACCAACTCTCCAGGCAGGGCCAGAGCTCTTGAGTTTCCTTCACTGCACACCAGCCTTACCCAATGGTCAGCTACCACAAAACCCAGCAACCCAATAGAAGTAGAACTCTAGAAACTTATAAGTAACAAGTCAAATTTGTGTATCAATAAATCCTCAATTCACAAGATGCCCACACAATAATTTCAGAGCCAATTGATAATGATACAAGCTGCCACCTAGATCCAACAATTTATCTCAATTATTCTATCCCTTTTTGATATTCATAACTACCTGTGACTATTTAAAACCATGCAGAATCAGGATCGTCTTCCTGTCCATCTACCTTCATCTTGGCTTCTCTCTCTCTCTCTCTCTCCTCTGAGTCATTCTCTGTCCCTGAAACTATTTGTTCTGCCTCCCTTTTCCCTGTTCAATCACAAGCATCCTGCTGCACTAATATTTTCATGTAATTGGACAGGGAAAATTCTGCCACAAAGAACCACATG
>JADRCD010223221.1:9917-25804 GCA_019843815.1 Montemys delectorum
GCAGTATTTGAGGCGAAAACTTCAAGGAAAGTCAGTCTCCTGCCCCCGCATTGTCTCCTGGCACCCCTAACTCAGAGGTAGCCCAGATATGTCCTCGTACTTGTGTGCTAGGTGTCCACCAAGATATGATTTACTAATGGCTAGACAAAATAGGACATGGCTCTCTGACCTTTTACCAAAGTTCCAACATCTTAGCCAAACCCTGGCTTGGAATTTACCCACCCAGACTAATTGCCTCTGGCATTGTTAGGGAAATAAAGAAGGGAATACAGCATTGAAGCTCACAGAATGGGAGACTCATCCCAGGGCAAGGTCAAGTAGAATCCTCATTCTCAGTCAAGGACTGCAGCTAAACCACTCCTACTGCAGCTGAACCACTCCTAAGAATTAGCAAGAGACTCTACTAGCCCAAAAGATTAGCATAGTGGGCGGTTTTACCTAAGATGGGCAGGACCTTGAGCCGAGTGTGTGTGAGAGAGACAGTGTGGAGCAGTCAGCATTCCAGTTAGAGGAGTCTGCATTGAGCATTCTGACTCGCTCACACTCTGACTAGAACTAGAACTTAGGTGGACTAAGACTTAGATTCATGCAGCACCAGTCGAGCATTCAGCATTCTAGAGTCAGCATTCAAGATTCGAGCCTCTGTCCTCCTGGCTGGCTCACCCACAGCCCCGCAGGACTCTGGCCTGGGCCCATGCTGCCCGAGCGTGCTGCCCCAGTCCAGAGGAGATGGCTGCTGTTTTAGACCTAGTGTATTTTAGATGGCCTCAAATGTACCTTAATTACTAAGCTGCCAGATTTTTTATATCTCTTTTGCAATGATTGTAAGAGTCTCATGCCATTTTTAAGAAATACATTCAGATCCTACACTGCTGTGTTGAGTCTGTCTGACCCAGCCGAATCCCGAGCACACTTGGCCAGAACCCATTGTCCCGCAGAACAAGGGCGCCCCCCCCCCCCCCCCCCCCCCCCGCAAGAAACCCCAGTCCATGGCACTACAGCAGGGCTATCTTCTAGGGCAAAGACGCAAGGGTTTGCACCAGTAATATAAGGTTCCCCTCAATGAATTGAACTCAAGGAGATAGAGAGGTCCTAGGTAGGCTGATGGGCCAGACCTTTTAGAAACCAATCCAGATCTTCCTGAGAGGAAAGCTATGGAGTTGGGGGCAGGGGTCTTGTGAGCAGCAAGCAGCCAAGTACCTGCATCTATAAGATGGTGAAAACTGCCAGCAGCTATGGGGCGAGAGAGAAACCAGAGACCAGGTGAGCCCTTCGCTACAGGGGAATCTTGACTACAGCTTTGGAGACTCTAGAAAGACCCTACTTAGGCTGTACCGGGACGTCAGAACAGGGAGAGTGTGAACTAATATACGTGTCTTCTCAGCCACTAAGCATGGAGTGTGCTGTGTGGCAACAGGAAGTGAACGCTCGTGGTGTAATGGAGCCCCAGCATCGTGACCAGTGAGCACACTAAAGCTCTTTCTCAGCCCCACGTTTAGACTTCCTCCTCAGACGGCAATCTAAACATCACACTGCTTTAAGGCCTCTTGCTCTTAGAGACATTTATATAAATAATCTACTTCTTTCTTAATTTGGCTGTCACTGTGTTCTCAAAAACAAATATCTTTTCCTTTTTAAAGGCCCCAAACAGGCAGCATGCTTGACATCAGTATAAAATTCTCTTGTTAAGCCCACAAAAATTAACACCTTATGAGAAAAGCTGTACCTTTAAAAAAAACACCTGACCAAATATTTCATAAAAGCAACACACAGCAAATTCCTAAGGTGGATTCTCTGGATTTACAACCATCAAACTATATTAAACTTAACAATATCAAGATTTATTCCCTATTAAGTGGAGCCTCGTTTTGGTAATAGCTCACATTTGGTCCCAGAGGGTCTCAAATACTTTCTGCCCCTTACCGGGTACTCTTGTCATAATTCACAGCAAAGTGTTCCAAGCCCTCATTATGAGGCTGCGCTGCTACACTGGGGCACAACATACTTGCCTGGGAAAAGGGTGCATATGGCATCTGGGAACACAATGCGGAAATGGCCCCTGAGCCATGGAGGAGACATGGAGCCCCAAGGGGTAGCCCTCACTGGCTCATGCCCCAATAGTGTCTAAACAGTACCATTGGAAAAGCTCAGGACGGACAGACTTGGGACACTGTGGAGACAGGACAGCAACACAGCTTCTCAGGGTAATATCTGCTCATAGCTGTCCCCAGCTGGCGACACTGTGGGCTCCACAGAGAGATGTCTTCTAAAGGCAGATGCTGAGGCTAACCCAGGGATTCCAATTGTGTTGTGAACCACTGGCCTGGCAGCACCCATTTTACCTCTGAGGAACCCAGAATTGCAAGAGGGAGAGAGATTTTCCTAAGAAAACCCGGCTTTCATCTGTGGTCTAGAAAGACAAGGCCCTCTTCAGAGTTGGAGGGATGTGCAGCTGCCCACAGTGAAATTGCAACTTTGGGTTGAAATGTGGAAATTAATGTTGAAGATTTTTAGTGATCAAAGACTTTTAAGTTATTCTTAAAACACATAGGGTTAGGGCTGGCATTGCTGCTCCGTGGCAGGGCTCTCATCCATAAGGCTCTAGATTTAACCCCAATCCTGCCTGGAAAAAAACAAAAAACAAAAAAGGTCAGGCCTTTAATCTATCAGAGCTGGCATCTTCAGAATGCACACAGGCTTTCATCTAAAAAATAAGTATCACAATCTCTGATCTTTCTGCTATGATAAAATACTTAGGGAAAAGTAGCTCAGAGGCCAAGAGTTCACTCTGGCTCATAGTTCAACTATGATGGTCCATCACAGCAGGAAGGAGCTTGAAGCAGCTGGCCACAGGGCACTCAGAGTCAGAAGACAAACGAAGGAGCTAGTGCTCAGCTCATTTCCCTTATTTTATTTGGTTGAACCCTATGAGCAAGGAATGGTCCCACTCACAGTTAAAATGGGTCCTCCCACATTAGTTAATGGAACCTCCTGCAGGCATTCCCTCAGGCCCCCCTTCCAGGAGATTCTACAATCTGTCAAGACAACTGCCATTGTGAAGAGCATAGTGAACAGCCTGTGAGGAGATGCTCATTGCTGTGTCATTAACTACATGCGTCCTAGTCCTGGAGAACTACTTGTCCTTCAAAGGGAAGCATGTCTCACTTCTTGTGTGGTGGGTTGGATAGGAATGGCCCCCATAGGCTCGTGGATTTGAATGCTTAATTATTAGGGAGTGGCCCTACTTGACAGGGATTAGGAGGTGTGGCCTTGTTGGAAGAAGTGTGTCACTGGGGGTGGGCTTTGGGGTTTCAAATGCTCAAGCCAAGCCCACTGTCTCTCTCTTCATACTGCCTTTGGATCCAGATGAGAGACTCTTGGTTTCTCTCCAGCACGTCTGCCTGCATGCCGCCATGCTTCCTGCCATGAGTGACAACCTCTGAACTGTAAGCCAGTCTCAATTAAATGTTTTCCTTTCTAAGAGTTGCTGTGGTCATGTGTCTCATCACAGTAATGGGACACTGATGAAAGACGCCTTGTGCCCTTAGGCTCCAGTCTTCTGGTACTGAAGCTGCCAGTCCTTACCGATTTTAAGTGTGCCTCCAGGCCCAAGCCTACTGTACAGAAAAGGAGACAGAACCATAAGAGGTCCAGGACCTGGCTGAAGAGTGGCAGAATGTGGTTTTCCCAGGCATGACCCCCATGCTCCCCACTGACTAGCTCTGTCCTCATCCCTAGAGGGCTAAAGTTAGGACATCCTGGGATATGTATGGGCCTCAGATATTCTAAATACCTAGGGATTCTCCCAGAGGTCTCTGGGAGCTTCAGTTCTGGAAAGATTCCATCTGTTTATAAATGAGAGCACTCACTGGCATTCTGGCTCATTGGACAGACTGACTCAGTCCTTCATATGAGAACAGGTGAATATAATTTAAAAACTAATCACCAAGGGCTATGGAGAAGGCTCTGTCAGTAAAGGGCTTGCCATGCAACGTAAGGAGCTGAGTTGAATCCCCTGCCCTGATATAATATGCTTAAGATCCCAGGGAGGTGGAGGCAAGGGCTGGCTGACCAGACTACACTACTTAGCGAACTCCAGACCTATGAGAGACCTTGTCTCAAAATAGGTAGACAGTGCCTGAAGAACACCACCTAAGTTCTCCCTCTGGCCTCTACACGCACATGGTCATACACACACGAGCACAGTGCCACACACACCCAACCACCAAACAAAACCCAAAGTGACCTTACAACTCTCAAACAAAACAAAACCGCCAAGGGGGGTTGGGGGGGGGCGGGAAATTAACACAAATCACCCCAGAAAGTCCAAACTCATTTCCATGAAGCCGCTTGTCTCTCCTGCTTGAGGCTGAAGACAAAGCTGAGAGCACATCTTTAAAAGCATAGAGAGCCGGGCCTGCTGTCACCTGCTGCATGGAGCAGCACAGGCTTGAGCTGGACCTACTTCTCACACGCCCTGGCAGGCACAGACCCGCAGCAGCTGGTTCGAAGCAGAGCCAGGGGGATGCAGCCTGTCTGAGGAGGACTGTCGTACTCACCCAGGCTGGCCAGCTCCTGTCCAACAGAAGCCTTGGTACTTGCCTGCTGTCCAGACCCATTCCTCAGAGAACCCATAGCAAGCAGCCCCGATGCTGCTCCAGGACAGGGTGGAAGCAGGAACAGGGACAACAGGAAAATGAGAAGCTGCTTTGTTACCAGATGGCAGTATCTATTGATTTGGGTACGGCTTGTTTTTCCCACAGGATGTAACTGCCAATGACCAGGTCAGGAGCATTACATTACTGCTGCATCTCCAGAGTTTTGGAGCGGTGAACGGGCTGCTTAGTAGCCCAAGTTTAAAGAAGAAGCATCCGCTGCAAGATGTAGTGTTCATCCAGGCCACCCGGAATCGTCCTGCCCTTCACTCTGCTGGTTGTCCTGGTCCTCCTATGATACATCTATCTCCCCAGGAACAATCCTCACAGAGGCAATGGAGACCAGAAGAGTCAAGGATAGCACCACACTTGAGCTACACACAGCTTAAAGCAGCAATGGCCCCAGCTGAGGAGGGGTTGAGCACAGGAGGCGGCATCTAGAACGGCAGCTGGGGACTAGGGTGGGAAGTTTGTTACACATGGCAATACATAGATTGTATTCTGGTTCTTGGAAGCTGCAGATCGGCACCTGAGGAGAGGACACCACCCCTCAGAGATTCTGAGCTGGGTCAGCTGCAGTTCCTGAGGGAGACAACCTTCATGGATCATGGTTTCATTCTTCTGGGACTATTAGAGGTCAATATGTAGAAGCAGCGAGACTGGTTTCTATATAAAACATATCCCATAGATCTTCTGCTTCATGATGGCTCACTGTACCAGAAATGGGTCCCCCTTCGAGCCTAATGGCAGAGCAGCTGGACACTTACTGGTGTGACAGTTATCAGGCTGGGGTCCCAAATGCCATCCGAACTGTCTGATCTTGCCTAGGCATATCCAGAAGACATTGCTGGGGATCTCACCAAGAGTCCAACCTTGAAGGTGTGTCTTATGGCCAGAGTTAAAGGAGAAGCAGCCCTCTGAGATGTATTGCACTTGGGCACAAACAAACCTGAAAGGCCCTGCAAAGAACACTCTAGTTTATTTCACCCGCCACTGCCGTCATCTTCAACACAGCAGCACATTTTACATTTATCTGTTGCCATATTACATCTGTGGATAGCTCTAGAAGCCATCTCCATTCCACAGGGCAGATTTACTTCCACATCAAGGGAAGTGAGGATGAAGGCAAGCCCATGTCGAGTGTGAGCAGCTCACCATAATTAGTTTCTCAGAAATAGCAGAGAGTATTTTGGAGATGTGAATAACTGCCACTTCACCAGCTAGTGAATTTCTAGATAGACTCTGCTGTTCATATGCCAACCATCACCACCCCAACTTCTGCCAAGAGAAGCTGAGCTACCAAGCCAGAGTACATGCTGATCACTCTATAGGATGAGAACAGCATCGTGGGCCATGCTTTGGCTGAGGTACACATACATGCTGGTGTATGTGAATATGCACATTTGTCTACACTTTGGACCTGAAGCCAGTGTAGCTCTCTAATGGAAAGAACCACTCTTCTCACCCCTCTCCCATTTGTCAACCAGGCTGTGGCCCTTCTGCATTAGTTCTTTGTCAGAATCATGATGGACTTGCTCAGACACGGCAATCTCAAGTTCACTGTTCCCTCCCTGTGCTTCATCAGTCCACGTGGTGTGTTTGAGTGTGTATGTATGTACTAATAACTGGCATCTGGAAGAGACTTAGAGATCCATCGAGCTCAATCCAGCCTTTCACAGGACCTCTCTTTACCCTAAAGCCAGGTAAGCTAGCAAGCCACCCAGTACAGCAGCCAGGCCATGGGAACCACCCCAGCCTGCTCACGCCATCTTCTTGAAGCTGCCTTTCTGATTCTGTCAGGGAACAGAACATTAAGTGTGGACTTTAGCTAGGTCTGCTGCCTAGTCCTCCCCTCTATCTTTTACTCACCACAGGCCCACAAGCCCTTAGCTCAAGTCCGATGCAGGGCAATGCAGGCTCTGCTGCAGGCCAGATGAGTCAGACCACACAGCACCTATCCCAGGCCTCTCTGCAGGTGAAGAGGCTTACAGATGCACAGGCCAGGAGGCAGAGGCTACTACAACTCTACAAGTTGACTCTCAGTGCTTTCTAAACTTGAGAATTCAGAACTAGAGATATCGAGGGAGGGAGGGAGGGAGGGAGGGAGGGAGGGAGGGAGGGAGGGAGGGAAGGAGAGATGGTGAGAGGGAGGGATTGAGAGATATACAGGTGGGGAACTTGTACACATTTGTGATTATTGGTTGACTGTACTTTAGGAATTACAAGAAAAGAAACCCAAGGAGGCAGCCCTAACAGAATGTTCTCTGACCTGCTATTTTATTAAAAAGTACCGTGTGAGTGTAGACACAGAATGCTGCCGTGTGAAAGTGGTAAGGGCACGCTCAACACTGGTAAAACGTACTAAGAAACCAGAAAAGAAACTACATTCTACACACTTACCATCTCTTGCAGCCTGGTGACCCCCTCTTTATGTTACTGACTTTTGGAAATGTTAAAAGCCTAAACTAGTAAAATCTTTACTTAAGCACCAATGCAGAAATGTGTTGTAAGGATCTGGAGTGGATATTCTGTCCACTTTGTTTCAAGCGAACCTAATTCAATAAGGAACACATCAAATGAGTCACAGGCAATCCAAGAGTTAGCACATATCAATCAGCACGGTGGGATTTCAGCAAAGCACAGCTCTACTTCATAGGCCGTAAAAGGACAACTGTTACTGTGTCCTATCATTTCTCAGGAGAACATGAACACAATCTTATTAAAGTATGTAACCCATGAGCTTTTTTACTGAATGAAAACCTTTGGAGACCACTTTCTGCTACCACAGCTGAACTGTTTACACTGTGCTAAGTAAAAACAAAAACAAAAAAAAGAAAGATAAAAAGACACAGAGTGAACAGACAATAACTTTATTAGCTACAATTATTAAAAAGAAAAACAAAACAAAACGAGACAGCAAAGCTAAAGGTAACTGTGGTCCGTAGGTGCTGACACAGCTCTGCAGTGGTAGCTGTGTGCACAGATACACGTTTCTTTAAAAGGCTGCAGAGTGTGACAGCGGACTTGGTTTACTGTCGGTGGAGCACTCAGCCTGACTCCATTCGTCATTTCCCTTTATTTACAGCAGAGAAGGCAGATGTGTTCTTCCCATTCCCCTCTGTGCTTTTGCTATGGAACCAGAAGCCAAGGCAAATTCTGGGGTTCTATGTTCTATGACATTTAATCTATCTGTGGTTGTTTATCAAAGAAAAACAGACAAGAAAATAATGAATAAAATAATAACTGCAAGTTAGTTTGAGGTGATCATTTTCCCTGCCAGTGGACAGCACACAGTCTCCGTGGCAGACACACCACCTTTACAGTCATTTTAACTATCCTTGGTCTTAAATATATCTTTAAAATGTCTCATGTACAATATAAAACACAGACTGTATTGAGAAATAATTCAATTCCAGAGAAGCGATCGGCAGGTGGGAAGTTATGGGTTCTTGGGCGTTGTTAAGCACAGAGGAGACACACAGAGCCTGGGCTGGCTAAGGGTGCAACTGTAGGCTCAGCTCAGGGTCTGGGAAATAAAGGTGCAAGGCCTCGGTTTGCCAGCAGTAAGTCTGTGCAAGAGGGCTAGGGGCCCTCACCGAGCAAGGAGTAGTTTTAAATCAACAGACTGCACGAGCAAAGCGGGTAGTTGTGGGTTTTGACTGTTCTCCGTGCTCTCAGCCACTGTCTGGTGGCTGCTGGTGAGCGACTGTACACGGGAACTGAGTGGTGGAAGTGGAGCAGCTCAAGTCCCTGCTAATTACACAGTTGTCTGCATCTTTCTGAGGACGGACTACTGTCGAGAAAATAAAAACATTGGTATTTTAAATGATAATTATAGGAGTGTTAGAGGTTATTCTAAATTTAATCATTTCACATAATATATATGAAAAAAGAAATGTAACCAAAACATTTAAAAAGCATAATTAAGTGTTCAGTCAACAAATTTTTGCCATGCTTTCAACTTTAGAAGTTCAACAGATAGAAGAAAATGCCACAGACAAAATAATAATAATAGCTAAAGTGTGCAAGTGTGTGACAAGCTGCAGGCATCCCAGGATGTTCTCAAGTCAGAACTGCAGCGAGGGCCACGCATGGCTTCCCCTCTGGGTTAAACATGAGTGCCGGAGCACTGCCCAGCCTGGGCCGCACAGACACAACCCAACAGAGGACAGGGCCTCACTCACTCTGCCTGGCTAGGATTGCAAAGGAGCCACAGCGGATGGCCCAACACTGTGGCGCCCCAAGGAGCTCGCATGTAGTCGCAGGCTCTGTGCAGCTGCTCCCTCCCCACGGGTGCTGGCTATCTTCCTCCTGCTACATTAGCAAAGGAGGCACACGACGTCATCAAGGGGTGTGTGTGTGTG
This sequence comes from Montemys delectorum, assembly GCA_019843815.1. Classification (NCBI taxonomy): domain Eukaryota; kingdom Metazoa; phylum Chordata; class Mammalia; order Rodentia; family Muridae; genus Montemys; species Montemys delectorum. Next base: position 18,937 of record JADRCD010223221.1, read on the forward strand.
TGGGGGGGGGAGACAGAACAATTTGTTCTAAAATGCAAAGTCTTTCAACCAGTGAGCCTGGGGACAACCCCCAATACAAACGCATTCCTGATCACATGTGTCTAATTCATACTTTTGATTTTTCCAACTTGGTCTCTGGGTAAATCACAGTATGATTTAAACTGTGAGTCAAACTAATTATCAGGTACTTTTATCCAACAGCAACCAAAAAAGAAGAAAGAAAGAAAGAAAGAAAGAAAGAAAGAAAGAAAGAAAGAAAGAAAGAAAGAAAGGAAGGAAGGAAGGAAGGAAGGAAGGAAGGAAGGAAGGAAGGAAGGAAAAGAACAGCCCAAGTTTGCTATTAATACAACATTCTGAATAGTGGCAAAAAATTTGAGCCCTGAGAATGGATGATCTAAGCATATCCAATTCTGAACTTTTTAATATTAACAAAAAATACTCTCCTTATGTTACAAAATATATTGAGGCATTTTCTTCCACCAGGAATCGAACTGTGAAACAATCTCTGATTTTGGTGCCAGGACACCAGCGCATCCCAGGACATAAATGTATGAATCACAACACAGAGAATCAGGTAGTTTATAAATCCCCAAGGACTGTGATAGGACAACGAACTTCACCTCCCACAATCCCACCCCACCTTACTATCTGACTGTACAAATTATAGCTACAACATTCAAAAGATCACCTGGTTTGTACATGCTGTATGATGTCTTGCATTAGGGTTTGGTTATGCGTGTGTGTGCATGGGGGAGAAGGATGTTGTAAATCAATTAGACAACTGCAATCTCAAGTTATAATTAAATATTTAAGATGAGTCAGCCAAATTAATTTCACCAAACAATAATTCAGATCCTGCTTTCAGATGGGCAATAACACATAATCCTTGGAGAAGCTCATTCTCCCCTTCCCGTGAGGTTCCTGGCAGCCTGAGTGCTCGTCACACACATGGCATCTCTCTCTCTCTCTCTCTCTCTCTCTCTCTCTCTCTCTCTCTCTCTCTCTCTCTCTCTCTCTCTCCTCTCTCTCTCTCTGGCGGGTGACTTGAACCTAAGTGCAGCATTACATGAAGCATCAGCCTCAGGAGATGTGTGGGAAGCGTGAGCCACCCTGGCTCAGCCTGCTGAGACTTCAAGCGTAAGAGGGCGAATTGCAGCAAAGCTCTCCTGTGTGTAGGTGGGAGGGCATGGGCAACCCATACAGCATTTTAAATGTAAATTAAGAGGTATTATAGTCACAGTGCAAAAAATTAAACTTCAAGCATGATACATAAACATAGCACCAATGGGAAAATGCAGGCAAAGGGAGGGGACTGAGGTGTGGAAATGAAGAGGGCCCACAGCCCAGTCAAGACCGTCAGCTTTAGTTTCTCTGATTCTGAGGTGAGCTAATGACCTATTTATCTAAACTGGTGACTTCCACCCCAGACCGGTCAGTCCCGGCAGTGTGCCTCAATGCTGACCCCATGGGACTGACGGCACAGCTTTGGTGACCCTGGCAACACTGCTAGCATCAGGACGTGCCCCAGTACAAACCTTGGCATGTCTAGGTGTACTGCGTCTCAGGCTCATTTCGTCAGAACAACAGTCGACTGGGCAAGCATTTTCACCACTGGGACCACCTGGCAGGAAGTTCTGAGGAAAACTGGGCATCTAGCCACATATTCTGTCTATAATGATGCTTTAAAAATCCATATACTCACTCTGGGTTTTAGAATGTCTTCAGTACAAGCAACAGAAACCCTACTGCAATGGTTCCATTCCAAGTGCCCTAGTGAGCTGCCACCCCATCTCATCCAATGCACAATAAGGAAAAGGTGAAATAAAAAGCCAACTATAAAGTCCTTCCTGTTAAGGCAAGAGGCCTCTATGCAGCACTCTGTGGCATCTGAAAACCTGGTCTCGACTCAGCAATGGCCAACACTGACTCAAAAATCTGGCCCTTACTATTACGTGCAACAGCAGCTAGGGTCCGTCCTACCCCTTCCTCCACTGCCTCCACAGCAGGGGAGCTTCCTTCGAACACTGTTCCCTTCTCTTGGGCTCGACAAAACCGCAGCAGGACAGGTACTAGTGTGGAGGGACTGCAAGGTCAGGACGACCCAATTCTAGGGACTGTTAGAGGCTAAGCCCCATTGCCTCTAACACCAAGCAAAGTCGACAGAAATTAAATGTAAAAGCAAACAAACAAAACCAAAAAAACCTGTCAAAATGATTTTAAAAACTTGCTAATAAACACTAGCATTAAAGCACTCCTGTGACTAAACAAAGCATAGGTGAGTGAAGAAGACAAGATTGTGTCTGCGCAAAAACTAAAGCTACACTTAGTTCCAAAGAGTTATACACATATTAAAAGTTTATTCTGTATCTATCTCAGTATCAGACTTTAACTTCTGCCTTCCATTTTCCTGTTCTGTGTCAGCTTGACCCCTCCTGTGATGTGTCGCTGTGGTTCTGGTCCGCTCGCCCGCTCGCTCGCTTGCTCGCTGCCTTGCCCTGTGCATCTGAAGCTTCAGCTGTTAGGAAGCTGAGGCTGGTTAGCTTTGAGGCTGCGGAGGGCCCTTCGTGCTGCAGCAGACTTTGCGATCCTGTAGCTCCGGCCGACACCTTTAAATTTCCCCTTTCCCACCACTTCCACGGTGACTCTGACCTTTCCATCGTAAGTTCTCTCCGCTGGGCTGCAAAACCCCAGACAGTGTGAGTTAGGAAACAGAAGCGTTTGTTATTACTGTCAGTCGGCACCTACTAGTCCTCCTGGGCCGAGTCCCTCCTATGAGCTGACCGTGTACCAGGCCTTATCACACAGGCCCACTCTCTCCTCCCACACTCCCTCTGCTTCGCTTTATGAAAACAAAAAGGAAAAGAGCAGCCAACGAAGAAGCTGAGAGGATGTAGGCCCTGCAGACGCTCTCATTCAGTAGCTACGGTTTCTTGAGAAGCCTTGTGTATAGTTACACCAGTTCTTCACGGACACACCCTGCTTACCTAAACTTGGCAGTTTCTGGTTCCATCTCAAGCAATTCTCTCACTGGAGAACGAGGCACATTTGCAGAAAACTTTTCTATAATCAAAATAAAAGATTAAATAAGGTGACTAAAGGCCCTAGAAGCATTTTAAATAGTGTTCTTGTATAAACCGGGAGAGAGGCCGCACTGTACCTATTAGAGGCTGCATCATCGGATAGTACACCTGCCAGACCACCTCCAGAGACATCCCACTGTCCATATAAATGGCACCAGCGAGAGACTCAAAAATGTCCCCCATGGCCTTGGGGACTTCGATATCCTCTTCTTTCTCCTCATCCTCCTCGGATCTCCTAAGCTATTGAAGAAAAGTAACTTGTCAAACAGGGAACCTTCAAATGCTACCTATCCCCAGACTGGCTTCTCTTAGCTGCCTTTTACTATTTATTTAACAAGAGTAACCAACAGCCATGTGCGCCTGATTCATGGCAGTGGGTCTTCCAAAACCACCTTCCCCAGAACCAAAGTGACAAGTACCTGATGCCCAGCCAAGGGAAAACACTTGTAAATGAGAACGGAACTTAAGTGGGATCCAGAATTACAAGATAAATATTGTCCCAATCACCTGGAACCAAATAACTACCTTTCTCAGAAAAGGCACCCCTAAGCACCTAGACCTAGCACGAGCAACAACGTGTGGGGACGAGGTTAGAGACTGCCACTCTTTAGGCAGAGAATGCCTTTCCGAAGCTCTTTCCCTCCAGGCTCCCTGTCACTGCAACATGAACTGCACTCACTATGACAGCACAGCCGATGCAGTGCATACTCAGATCCACCTGGGTAAAGCCCACAAGTCTTCAGGAGGTCAGTCCTACCTCTGGTAACAGCTAAGTGCATGCACAAGCCTCTGCCTCACACTCACAGTCACTACATGTCCTAATGACAGCTGCTCAACCCCTAGAAGGATTGTTTAAGGGAAGGAGCCGTCTCAAGATGATCATGGTGGCAGCCAGTCCTCAGCTTCAAGCACAGTACATGAGGGAGCAGCTGCAGCGTGCCGACCCCCAGCCTCTGTACATTAAGCCTGCACTCCTTAGCAACTGTATATCGCTAATGCTGACCATGAATGGGCTGCATAACTAGACAGCTCCAATTCTCTCTTTTTTGTTTACTTGTATTTTCTAATAAACAACAAAGCACAAATTATTGTAGAAGAGAATGAAGGAAAGGGGAAATTTTCAATTTGTACATAAATTAGCCAATGCATTAAAATGTTGATGCTCATCACCCATATGCCCTGGCTCTGGGATAAAAGAAAATGTCAAACCTGGCAGGTTTAGTTCCCTCTTCTTACAGCTAAGGAAGCTGAGACCCGGAAAGATAGACTTCCTTAAGACAAAATAGCTCAGTTAGAACAGTCAGATATTTGCAGCTAGTATACAGAGAGGGCAGTCAGTAAAAGAATACAGAAAGACCAGCAGAGTTGACAAGCCCCTCACTGCATCCAAAGACAACTTGAATTTTAGTGAGCGCCTCAAACTTAGAGCTTAACTATTTGTAAAGAACGAAACAGAAACCTACAGAGGGCAGGCACTCATCACTTGGACTCTGGCTGCAACTGCTAACAGATACAGGGCTAGAGCAGGAGCCCTGCTCTTTGGCTCCTAGGGCTTTCAGCCCCAGACTCACTAACCTCCAACAGTTTGCAGCCATTGCAAAAGAGATGCCAAAAATTAAACAACAGTGACCTGAGAATAAATCCCTCTACTGGAGTGGAAGCTCCTTGGGTACCTGGTACAGGAAGCTGAGCACTATCCTGCCTACAGCAGCCAGAGCACTGCAGCATGCACACATCTGAGCCAAGCAGCACTGCCCAGCAGCAGATGCCTTCCAGCACCCAAAGCTTACAAACTTCAGTTTGTTTTTCAATAAGAGTTCCCACTTCAACATTGCAAGTATACATTTCTGAGGCTTACCTGAGATGCTACTAAATATTTGTGACCCACTTAGAAAAGACAGGATCAGATAGATCATCCTGTGGTGATTACAAAAAGGCAAAGGCCATTTTGGGGCATGGAAGGTGTACTTCTATAACTTTTTATGTCTGCTGTATCAGCCTCAGTGAGGTAACTGAAAACCCAGGCTCCTTGTCTGAATGACCACGTGGTCCATGGAGTGGGTAGCCAAGTCTCAAAGGCCTACCTGAGGCAAGTCATTCTCGGTTCTGCTTGGAGATCAGGCAGCATGTGGGCGCCCTGGTCCTGGCCTGCAACTATCCCTTTGGACAGCCATGAGTCAGGACTCAATCTGCCCAAATTTGCAGTCGGCTGCTTCCCTCAGCCGAGTTCACAGTTTAAACAGCACTAACCTCAGAGTCCATTCCTTGCATTTCGTTCTTCTCAAGCTGAAACTTCACAAAGTCATCAATAACATGAAAGAGCTCAGGAGAGACAGCTTTAAAGTACTTGTGGTAGTCATACTTCACAGCCAATGATGCAAAGATGGTGTTGTTGACTAGGGCAGAGCGCAGGTCAGTCAGGACCCCTGGAGAATGCTGCCGTGGGTCTTCATAAAGGTGCTTGGTTATGAGGTAGTCCAAAATCGCATCTCCCAGGAATTCTAAGCGCTGGTAACAATCTGCGTAGAGATCCAAAATGCAATGATGAGCCTGCATGAGCACATGCACTTCTGCACACTGTCTGCGTGGGAGCTGATGGAAAAGCTGCAGTCCCAGGCTCCTTTTGAGGCTTCTACTGAGGAACATTTTCATTTATCTTCCTTAGTGAAATTATTGGGCATATACTCACTAATGCACCTGGAAGTTTTAATAATTGAAAGCATATTTATTATATATAAATTGGGTCATATAATCTTCCAGTGCCCAAATAATATGCTTATTTTGGAGGGGGAAAAAGCCACTTTCCAGATGCAATCCAAGTCATGGCTCCCCTTTCCTTGGGCACTACACTAGCCAGGTGAGCACCGGGCATCCCTCCTGAGTCTCTCTCACCATGCTGGCATCTCAGGAAAGCCATCCATGGCACACATGCCTTCTGTCCATTGCCATCAAGGCAGTGTCAGTCACACTCTGCAATGTGTGCTAAGTGACCTAATTCCTTAATGCTTCCATGTTATATATTACATGGGATAGCAACAGGGAAAAGATGACTCTTCAACTCAAACTCAAACGCACTGGACTTGACAAACCATGGGACTAAAAAAGAATTGTGTGTTAGGGCAAAACACCTTGACAAAAAGGATTACTTGTCAGAATGAAAAAGGCTTCCAGTGCTGACCAGTACCTTGATTTCCTTAGAGCCATTAAAAGAATCCACTGAGCTGAGAGAATGAGGCTGAGACAGAAGTGACCTGTTCCAGAGTATCCAGTGGGGAAGAGGCAAAAAGAGACAAGCCAGGCTAGAACCCAGGCCTCATAGTTTCTAGCAATGGATGGAGACTACACCATTTCCTCTCCACAAAGAAAAGCAGGCTTTACTTTGGACCATCACTGTCAGGGTTAATATTCTGTAAACGGCCTTAACCTACATGGCTTTTACCATCTAAACTGTAAGCTTTTTAGTTTGCTTTGATATGCTTGATATTCTCACACAGAAAGCTTATCTGGGTTCACAAGCTGAAGTTCACTGGTTCTAGGGACTCTCTTAGGTATCAGGAGACTGTTAAATCAAAAAGGAAAAAAGGCTTTGCACTGCGGGAAGTAATGAGCCCTTCCTATAGAATGGTTCTGCTTAATTTTCTCATCTTTAGATTTAAAAAGACAGGAAGAGAGATGCCTTTTGTTTAGGAACAACAAAAAGATGAAGAAATACATCCCACATACGTTAGTAAAACAAGAAGCTAAAGCAACAACTGAGCCTAAGAAAGGTATTTAGGTAGCAAACTACC
>JADRCD010223223.1:0-19302 GCA_019843815.1 Montemys delectorum
CCTCTGAGACCAGCCAACTCACTTTATAAATAAAACAAGACATGTTACTATGCACAGGTGATAAGACAGTATATCCAAGATACCTCGTACACTGGAGACCAACAGGCTTCCGCTCTCATCCTGTCCAGGGACTAGGAAATCCAATACAGCTGTGTTCCCTCCTCCCAGATGTGAGAAAGAGCAGCCACCAGCACATGGATAAGCCCACCAGCCTGAATCACACCAATGTCCCACAAAAGCTTCCTTGGTACACAGAGAGCTCAGGGTGAGCACGAGTATAGGTCAGGCCTTAGGGATGGAACTACAGGAAAGTCCAGATAGTCCAGGAGCCCAACCAACAGTCCTCCAGGTCTCCCCTCCACCTCTGTCCTGTCACTGTCCAGATGGCCACTGTAAACCCACTAGAGGGTTGGGGAGGCTGAAGCCTAGACCCATGACATACACAGAAAAAGCTGGGGCAGGTAAGCATGGCAGAGCACGGAGGTGCTGCCCCTCCACCCCTAGCATCTGCTGGGTACCAGCTTAGAGCCAATCTCTGTGATTCAAGGGGACTGTGGGACACTAGCAATCAGGACTGTGTGTGTCTGCCCTAGTCTGGGAGTAGGTATGTCTTGCAGGAAGGTAACAACAGCTGGAGATGTCAAGGGCCACCTGAGGGGGTGTTCTGAGAACCACCCCTGTTCTAAGCTCCTCTCTGCACACATCTTATCTCTGTCCTCCATGGGTGCTAAGGCCCTGATGGGGATTTGTTGGATGAAGCCTGGGGGGATTCATGTCATGTCTCTGAGTCTTGTATGTGAGACTGCAATACTCCAAACTTGGGAGAAATGACACGGTCGATGGTCATGTCAAGTACTGAACAAAAAAGACTCCAGGATTAGAGGTAAGCATCTTCAGAGAGATGACACGAGCGTCTTTATTCTGTGCCTGGGGTCATCCAAATGACAAAGTCATGACTGAAGACCTCCCTGAAGGTTATGTGAAGCATGTGCCCACCCCTTCAGATGAGAGGCAGGAGAGGGAAGCCCAGTGCATTCTGGGTAGAAGCAGCTCTGTTAGAATGCCTGCCATTTACTGGATGACAACTGTGGCTTTTCTTGGGACAGTTTTGTTCTTCTTAGTCATTCTAGCAAAGAGCTGTTGAGGCTCAGAAAAGTCATGTTACTCGACTGAGATGCAACAGCTCAAAAGTAATGGGTTTAGGAAGCCAGGGCTATAGGCATAACCTCAAAGCTTGTGACCTTAACCTTTGAGTAGACACCGCTTTATTCAGGGGTCTACCCCATGCAGAATTCTCAGTCATGCAGAGCATGGCAGATGACCCACCTCAACATCAGCAGAGTCTTGGGGAGTTCAGCATGTTCCAGCTCAGCTCCCTTCTGTCCCTGCAATCGCTGACTTCGTTTGTATGTGATCTTGTCCTAACAGGTCCTCAATAAGTCACAACAGGGTCCTCAATGGCCAGTCTTGGGCCTTACAATTAACTAATTCCAAATTGATATAGTCACAAATCATATGATAAACCCAGATCAAAGAATGTTCTGGTCTCAAGCCACATCCTGTGAGTTTATTAAATCAGAGTCGCCCGTGCTTCACAGAATCCTCACCCTGGAGATAAGAAACTGCAGGTAGACACAAACAAGAACTTCCCAGTTGAGATTGTTTTCAGTTCCTGTAGGAAGAGAGGCAAAGAAGAAACGTTCCTTTCTACACCAGGCACAAGCAAAGACAAGTGTCCACCAGGAGGTGACAACTGAAAGCCTGTCCCACACTCCCACTGCAGCTCTGTGCACACGCAGCTCTTGCTTTTGCTTCTGTCCTTGGTGACCCTTCTTCCTTTGGCCACCTGCCCAAGCCCGGCTCTGAGGAGTAAGCCGGGTGCTGTCAGGCATGGAACAGGAGTGGGAGGGTGTGTTTTCTCGGAGCTTTCTGAGTGCAGGAGGCGAAGCCTTCCCATTCAGCTAGGGATTACAGATGCTGGGGCCTCTGTCAGCCCTAATCTGGGGAACAGTGTGGGAAAATGTCTTGCTCTTGCTGGTCAGATGGGTGCCCTTGCTCCACTGGGTCACCTAACCCCAATTGCCCCATGGCCTGAGTCACTCTGAGGGCACCAGAGCCAACCAGAGATGCTCAGGAGACCCAGGGAGCTGGGAGGAAGGCAAGGCCAGAAAAGTCCATGGATCAGTTGCTTGCTCTCCTGCCCCTGGCATGTGCCAGCAGGGGCTTTCAACACTTCCCATTGCCAAAGCTTTCAGGCAACAGAGATAGAAAACAGGCCATAGCACACCAGCCCCACCCTTGCGGGTGGCCTGCCATCCCCCACCCCCTGAATCCCTCAATTGGGAGTTCCCTAAGGGAAGGTTCCAGGTCAGTAAAGTTACTTCTGAGCTCGGACAGACTAGGTAAAAATGTATAGCTCAGTTTCTAGGCCCTATTTTACCATCAAAGGAACTGGGTTTTTTTTTTCAAAGATTTATTTGTTTTATGTATATGAGTACATACTGTAGCTGTACAGATAGTTGTGAGCCTTCATCTGGTTGTTGGGAATTGACTTTAGGACCTCTGCTCACTCTGGTCAACCTCTGCTTGCCCCTCTCGCTCTGCCCCAAAGATTTATTTATTATTATAAATAAATACACTGTAGCTGTCTTCAGACACACCAGAAGAGGGCGTCGGATCTCATTACGGGTGGTTGTGAGCCACCATGTGGTTGCTGGGACTTGAACTCAGGACCTTCGGAAGAACAGTCAGTGCTCTTACCCACTGAGCCATTTCACCAGCCCAAAGGATCTGTTTTTGACTCTGCTATTAATGTATTGTGGCTTTCAGGCATGTGTGCTCCCTCCAGTCAGTCTCCCCCTACCACCAGCAGCCTGGTTTTGATCCTATGAACTAACAGTTTAGACTGTGTAGTGATTTCTTTTTCTCTGTGGGCAGCATAACCCAGTGATGGGCCTGGACTTTGGGGTAACATTTTTTGGACTCTACATGCAGCTCTGTGCTCCTAAAAGATTACCTAACCACTCTGTGCTTTGTTGTACCCATCTGGAAATGGGGTTAACAGTGTTTAAATTCACAGGCTGTTGAAGAGACATGTCAGAGAATCCAAATGTCTGAGATCTCATCCCTAAAAGTCTAAAAGTGCTGGTGAAGTCCCTGGAGAATATACTCAGTGATGCTGAGGGCTTAGGGGTATCGTTTGCCAAGTCAAAGCCCTATGTCCCCAGAATGCTAAACAGCATTCAGGCAAAGGGGAGGCTCTGACTGAGCTGTAGGCAGGGTAGAATGGAGGAGAAATAGCTGGACCTCAGCCTTTTGCATGCCAGTGAGGAGTGGAATACAGGCTGGGGAGGAGATGCAGGGAGCTGAGGAAAGGAAGTGATCTAGGAGACAGGAAGCAAGGAGAGTGGAGGGAACTTCAGCAGGAAAGGGACAGGGCTTGAAACCAAAGCCCTAGCCATCAGGACATCATCTGTCACTACAGGGATATGCAAGCTAACTCCTAGAAGCCTCCATTTTCTAAGTCCTGTGTCCCAGATGAATCCTGGAGCAAATCAATGTGTGTCTATAAAGTGCACAATGCAGCTAAATGTGTTTTCATGTTGGTGGCTATATGTGGGGGATAGGGGAGAAATCATCCGAAGTCTGTGCAGAGAATCCTAAGGTCTAGGGAAGGGAAGGTAGGGCTCCCTAAGTCACTTGCTTTCCATGTCCACCTCACAGCTTCTCTTTTCTACAAGGAAGAAACTAGGCTTGGAGAAGATCAGGACTCTGCCCAAGTTCACACAGCCAACAGTGGCAAAAGGTGAGATCTACCAGTGTAGGAGTCTGCTGACTACATTAGGCCAGCACCCAAGCTGGCACATTCCTGTTCTCCCACACACAGCTAGAGCCACACACAGCTTGCGGTAGTTGCTGTTTATTGAGACACATCACAGGCACAGACAGGGACTTGACCATGAGGTGACAAGGCTGTTCTGGTGAGAGGATGAGGAGCTGCATGTCTCTGGCAACCCCTTCTGCCTCCTCCAGCTTGCCCTGACCTCAGAGCAGGTCTGCTGAGATGAAAAAGTAGAACTGGACATCCTACCCCCTCTAAATGGTCAGGTGACCCCCAAATCAACCAGCTGGTGGCCCTAACTTCCCTCCCATTCCACCGCATAACCAAGGAGAAAAACCTGAGTAAACGAGAGCCCTTTCCCAAATGCAAATTGTATGTAAATTTGTGCACTACAAATACTCAGCCTTCGTGGTCCTGAGAAGCCATGGCCAGCACGAGGACCAAGACCCAACTCCAAAAGCCTTGCCGCTAGTACCTCCGGCTAGAGGTCTTGACTGTGGTGGTCTTCCGTAGGATGGAGGTTCCCCCAGAGACCTGACCGCCTTTGGCAGAGCCATAGCTCACACTAGCACCGAAGCCTCCCTTGCTGGCCCCGCCAGCCCCGCCCAGAGAGAGGCCGCTCCCGAAGCCAGCCGCGCCGCCCGCGCTCACGGAGGTAGAGTTGCCGGTCACCGCTGCAAACAAAGTAAAGGCTCAGGACTTGAGGAACTGTCAAGCCAGGAAGGGGGAGGGGGAAGCCCAGAAACCCACGAAGGACTAGAGTAGAGTAATGTGGCAAACCGCTGGAAACTCACACTGCCAGACCCTTTGACCCTGAATCTAATAGAAGGGCCCCTTAGGACCTGGAGGGGGTATGGGAGGGGCGGGGCGGGGCGGAAGCGGTTGGCGTGGGGCACGGTTGGTGGATACTTACAGATACTGATTGCGCTGGGACAATCTCCAGACATCCTAGGGGAAACAAGGGCCCAGAGCAATTAGCGATCTGGAAACCCATGTGAAAATCTTCCCTCCCTCCCCTTGCCTCTAAAGCACATCCAGAAGGCAAGACCCAGAGTCATAAGTAGTAGGAGTATGGGGCAATCCGGAACTCAAGACCTTCCAGCAGAGCCTAAAGGCTGTTCTGCCAGAGGCTTTAAAGCCTCCCCTCTCTCCCTGCTTCCTGTGGGACCGCTGACAGACCCCGCTATCACTAAGAGCAGGGCCTCCTATCTTTCTCAAAGGAAGGAGTCTAACCCCGCCAAGTAAACCTTGCTGCTGAGCCGGGACATCCCAAGGGTTGCAGATGGCCAATCCATCCAGGAAATGAGCAGTAGAAACAGGGAGAGCTAGGAGAGACGCCCTAGACAACCACCACCACCCTCTGCCCCACAAACAGATCCCAGGTGTGCAGAGGGGCTGCCACCTGCTCTCCTCGCTCTCCAGCAGCTTGCGGTAGGTGGCGATCTCCATATCCAGGGCCAGCTTGACGCTCACAAGATCCTGGTATTCACGCAGCATCCGGGCCAGGTCCTCCTTGGCCTGGTGCAGGGCTGTGTCTAGATCTCCAAGCTTCTTCTTAGCATCTTTGAGAGCCATCTCCCCATTCTGCTCTGCTTCTGAAATGGCTGTCTGCAGCTGCTGGCACTGCCCACAGGAAAAGAAAATGGTATTGGGAATACTGCCCAAGCTCATCCCATTCACCTCTTTGCTCTCAAGCCAGGAGCCCCATGCCCTACCCAAGCAATCTGGGGAAAACAGAGACAACACAACTGAAAGGGAGTTTAGTAGAAGCAGTAAGGAAATACAAAAATATAATCTCAGTTCTTCCCGTAGATCCTCCTAGGACTTCAGAAGAAATAAAATGAACAATACAACCTTACTGCCAGGCAAAAGCCTTGTTCTATCTATAGAAAAAGCCATACGGTTTGGTCATACCTACATAGAGTCAGCATCCTCTGCCCTCTACCCTCCCCCTACACAGACATCTTGGAGTAGGATGTCATCAAAGAGGTCATACCATGTGCTCTACCACACATACCGCTGTGTGACCTGCGGCAAGTCTGTTCCCCTCTCTGAGCCCCAGTCACTTCTCATGAGAGCTCCTTCCCAAAAGGAAGAGGTTGATCTTGATGAGCCAGATGTTGAGTTTTCCAAGTTAACCCATGGCCCACCTGTTTCTTGGTTGCATCCACCTCTCCCTGCAGTCTCTGAATGGTGCGAGTAAGTTCTGCGATCTCGTTTTTAGTGTCTCGAAGGCTGTCCCCGTGCTTCCCAGCTGTCACCTGAAGCTCTTCATACTGGAGGCCAAAAAGGGTGTCAATGAATATTGAGAGCCCTGACCTGCTCGATGACTGTTGGTCTCGGAGCCTACCCTCTGCTGCAAGTCCCATGAGAGCTGAGTGCACCAGGTCCCAGAGCTCTGAGGGCCCAGTGAGCCAGGCCTCTCCAGGGAGGAGGTCCACCCCCAGCCTGCACACCCAAGCTAGTTGTCTGCTCACCTTGGTCTGGTACCAGGACTCAGCCTCAGCCCGGCTCTTCTGGGCAATCAACTCATACTGGGCCTTGACCTCAGCGATGATGCTGTCCAAGTCTAGGCTGCGGTTGTTGTCCATGGACAGTATCACATTGGTATCAGACACATTGGTCTGCACTTGGCTCAGCTCCTGTAGAAATAAGAGCAGCTGCCACCAGAGTCCTGCCCTATGCCTTGAGCAGAAGAAAAGGATGCAGAACAGAACCCTTGCATGTCCTTAGAGGGACATCCTAGGCTTCCTCAGGACCCTCCCTAGAAAGACACTACCACTGGGAAAAGCCTCCATCTCCCCGTTGTGAGGTGGGCATACATCTTCCCTGTTGATCCTCAGGTCTTCTGCCAAGAGATCAGGAGAATGAGGAGAGTGTGCCTCTCTGCCCTGCGCCACCCTGGCTCTGTGCTAGCACACTGACTGGTTTCGGTGATCATCGCATCCTCTGGAGACAGGCACTCTCCAGCTAGCCTGAAGACTATTTCTGTGCCCTCAGGGAAGGTGGCATGTTCAGGAACCTACCTGTTCCACCATCTCTTGTCACCCTGATGATAAAGGAGAAGAGAGACTTGACAGGAAAGAGACTCTTACCAGAGTACCAGGTATAAGGGAAGGGATGACATAGAAACCAGACATTGACAAAGCTCTGATGGCTTCCGACAATCAATGCACTAGACCACAGTGTTCTCAAGGCCTCCTTGCATTTCCATGGCCACTTCCTTTTTTAAAGATGCATTAGTGACAACTAAGGTGATGTAAAGGTAGCTGGAAGTTGAGGATCTGTTCACTGGGTTATGAGATTGGCTCCCAGAGGTCTCTGCTTCTGTCATCCCTTAGCTTCCTGAGCTTCTACCAGACTGCCCTCAACTCCAGCTGTCAAGTCACCTTCCATATTCTCACTGTGACCATAGCATCTCACAAACACACACAAATGTATACATGTACATATGTACATACACACACACACACACACATACACACACACACAGCCCAAGGGAATATGGCAGAGAGAGAGAGAGAGAGAGAGAGAGAGAGAGAGAGAGAGAGATCAACACCCTTCACTTTCTAAGTAGCTACTGTAGTTCAGGCACCAGATTGGCCACTCAGCAAACATGATGAGTTAGATTTCAGAACACTTCTCTTTCAAGTCCCAAAGAGAGATTAATTCACTTGTCCCAGATCAAAAAAGCAGTAAGGAGAGCCTTTTTTAACCCTTGGGAACCTGACCTCAGAACCTGAAATGGGTCGGACCAAAAAGAGTTAAGGGAGAGAGACAGACAGACAGAGAGGCAGAGACAGAGAGAGAGAGAGAGAGAGAGAGAGAGAGAGAGAGAGAGAGTCCAAAACCATATCTGACAACAGCTTTGGATGCTGGCTATGCTCTAAGCACAAGAGTGGGGAGAAATGGGTCAGTGAAGGGTAGAAGTCAGGAGACGAGGGTTCTGAGGTCACTCTCCAGAGCATGGAATAGAATCCTGAATGCTGGGTTGGCCAACATATATGGCTAAAGAACTGTTGGCTTGGCCCTCCTCTTGCCCTGAAAGGAGACTGTGATGGATGAAAGGAGACCATGATGGATGAAAGGAGACCCTGGTGGATGACGAAGCCCTTTGGCAGGAAGGGATTCATTCCCCAGCGTGGTCCATAGCTCCCTTTCCTTTCTATATCTTCACCTAAATCTCCCAACTTGCCAACTTCCCGCCACCACAGACACTGTGCCCTTTGATGCCAAAGCCCTGCCAAGCTGAGTCCTTCCTGTGCCTGCTCCTAAATGCCAGCTCTTCCTTGAGATCCACTGCAGGTGTGTCCTCAGAGAGCCTCCCCTCTCCTACCCTCCAAAAAACCCCCACCACAGCCTCCAGGTGTACCTTGGTACCTTGAGCCAGTTCCAAAAGGGCTTTCCTAACTTAAGAACCTGACCCTAAGGGCAGGAACTTTGTCTTACTTGTTATGTGGGAGGAACCCCATAAACGCTTGTTAAGAAAGCAGGGTAGAGTAAAAGAAAGGGATGCTGGGTAAGCCAGCTGTGTACTTTGGGTAGAGCAGAGCCAAACCTGAAACATGAGAACAGACAGCATGAGGGTGGACAAGGATGTCCTAACTCTTGAGAGACCACCATGAATCCCAGCAAAGAGAATCGGAAAACACTCAGAATCCTTTAGGGCAGGCTCCATCTGGCTAAGCAGATGGAAGACAGTAGAAGAGCTCAGAATGCAAGAAGACAGGAGTGACACCGGCTAGAGGCTGCAGAAGGCAACAACTCCACTACTGTGTCATCTGCCTCAGACCCTTCACAGAGAACAGTCCTCAAACTAGAAATACAGGAAACAGAAACCCAAAGGGAAGCCTCAGAGTCTACCCCAGAGGGGCCCATCCTAGGAGACCCAGGGAAGAATAATGAGATGAACATTGAGCCATCCCAAAGAAACAGGGTAAGGAGTCCAGAACCCAACAACAAAGCCCTGCTCCTCTGAGGGAAGGAATCTGGATCCTGCAGTTTAAAGAATTATAAAACATGGGAGGAGGCACCAAGAGCCACTACGGGGGAGTCACCTGAGGAAACATGAAACAAAATAAGTTTCATTTTCATACACATGTGTATTGCCAGATGACCAAAAACTTACTGTGGGCATTATCTGGACCACTCCTTTCCAGAAATCCCAAAAATGAAACAAGAGGTACTGGGGGGGATTGCTCAGGAAGTAAACATTTGTTATATAAGCATGAGTTAGGATCCTGAGCAACTATGTCAAAAGCTAGGCATCTTGATGTACACCTTGTAACACCATTGGAGCACAGAGAGACAGGTGGATCCCCAACCAGGCTTATTGCCCAACCAGCCTACTCAAAACAGTGAGGTACAGTCTCAGTGAGAGACCTTGCCTCAAAATATATATATATATATATATATATATATATATATATATATATGGTAGAGTATACTAGAGGGAGATACCCAAAGTCAATCTCTGACCTCTGTGTGAACACATGCACATGCACACACACTCGTTACAGATAAATATAATTTAATTTAAAGAATAAGACAGGGTAATGTGCTCCAAAAGATAGTATATTAAATAGATTGGGGGTTAGGTGACAGGTACTCACATGTATAGTCCAAGCTGGCCTTGAACCTGAGTCCTCTTGTCTCAACCTCCCAAGTACTGATATTACAGGCATAAAGTACCACACAATCTTGTTTAAGTGGATGCTAAAGTAGCCTGGGCACTTTAACTGCGAGATCTTGATTAATAAAATGATAGTGTGTTGGGACATCACCAATGGAGACCCCTAGGTCTCTGTTCTTGACTCTGATCCCCAATTCCCTCCATCAGTCACTTATGCAGAAGTGTCACCCTAGGTCTCTGTTCTTGACTCTGATCCCGCATTCCTCCATCAGTCACTTATGCAGAAGTGTCATCAAAGGCCTGAACAGGAGGGGCTAGCCTTGTCTTGGTTCATGGAGTGCTTACCTAGTGAGCACAGAGCCCTGTGTCCAATCCCAAGCACCGCATAAACCAGGAGTACCTATGTACACCTATAATCTCAGCACAGGAAAATCAAAATCTCAGTCATTCTTAGCTACACAGCAAGTTTGAGATTAGCCTGGGCTACATGAGCTCCTCAAAAACTAGTAAGCATAAAAGCTTTTTAATTTAAAAGTCTAAACAGAACATTTATGCAGTTTGGAAAAAAAAACAAGAAACAACAGAGCATGGTACCACCAACACATAGGGTAGGGTGATCCAGTGCCTAGCTGCCTATATGGCACTGTGTGACAGTATACACCTCAGTAGCGTTATAGAGAAGGAAGGGGGCATCAACTCTTTCATTTTGTATAAAGACTCTACTATCATCAGGTGTGGTAAGACAAGCGTATACTCTCAGCACTTGAGGAGAAGAGCTGTTGTGAGTTTCAGATCAGCCTGAACTACACAATGAGTTCCAGACCAGGACAGACTATATGGCAAGGCCTTCTTTGCTTCAAAAACTAATAGCTGGAGATACTATTCAGTGATACAGCACTCGCTTACTCCTGGATTCCATTCCCAGCATGCATGCACACACACACATATATACATGCACACATGCAAGCTTCCACATACATGCACACACACATGCAACCATGCATGTACCACATATACACGCATGTACACACACATTAACACATATGTGCACGTGTGCACATATTACACATGTACACGCACATGCAAGCAGGCATGTACACACACATACACACATACATGTACACATGTACACACAGACACACATATGAACACATATACATGCATGTACACATACATGTGATCGTGCACATACACATGCAAGCAGGCACACACACATGCACACATGCACACACATATACATGCATGCACACAGACATACTTTTTTCAACTACCTAATTACTGGAGAAAAGTAATGTGTGCACCTCTCTTGAAAGCATTCATGTGAAAATCTCCAGACTGTCTAGGCAGCCAGGATAAGAAGGTATTCTCTAAAACTACATGAACCTAAGGAATTCTGAGGTGCATGAATAAATGTCTGCTCGCCTTCCCCACCCGTCTTCTGAATACAGAGTCCTATTTCCTGACTTCTCAATGTCTCCTTTCTTCATTGTCAGAAGATTCAAGTCACCTTTTAACAGAGACCCCAGCACAACAACAGCTTCCCTCACAGGCAGCAAGCACCCTGCACCTGGGGAATCAAGTAGAGGTTGCATGAACCCCTGGCTGGAGGGCACAGGAGGGGTTCTGCCCTGGATGGACGATTAGCTGGGAGGTCCCTGCTGATCTGAGAATATGTGCTTCTCTAGTGAATTCCCACTAAGCTCAACCCTACTGCCCTAGTCTGTGAGACTCCCTGTCTTCTGAGACCCGTCCTGGAGTTTCTGATCCACCCACTACTACACTCTACTTACCAACCAGGAGCACAGTCCCTGTTGGCCCATCCCTGCTGCCTCACTTCAAACTGAGCAACCAAGAGGGGCACTGCCTCTGACTAGTTCTGTGACCAAGGGCTAGTTACTCTGAACCACAGACCATTGGCTCTCAAATAGGCACAACAGCACCTACATTGTGGAGCTTTTGAGAGAAATAATGCACAAAGCTGGCTCAGGGCCTGGCCCTGTTGAAAGCATCTATTATATTAGAGGTCATACTCATTAAAAGGGTGCAATCACAATTTTTTTTGAGAGTGTCTCACCCTAGCTGGTCTAGAACATCTATAAAGACCAGGCTGGCCTCAAATTCACACCATGTGCCTCAGTCTCCAAATGTTATGATAAAAGACATGTGCTATCACACCCTGCCCCATCCTGTAGGGTCCAAACTTTTACCATTTAAGTAACACTGGTAAGTTCACACTTCCGAGGGTGACTCTCTGGTAATGCATGAATTGAGCAGATCATGTCTGTCCATCTGTCTCCTTACCATCTCGAAGAGCTGTTGCAGGAAGTCAATCTCTTGTGTCAAGGTGTCCACTTTGCCATGCAGATCCATTCTGCCCATATATGCGGCATCTACATCCTGAGGAGAGGAAGAGGGTAAGAAGAGTGCTCACACCCCAGATCCATCCAGAACCTGGAAGCCAAAGGACCACCTCCCCCAGCCTAGCCACCCAACACACCTTCTTGAGCAACACAAACTCATTCTCCAAAGCAGTGCGTTTGTTGATTTCATCCTCGTACCTGTAAATACAAGGAAGGTTCAGGCCAGCTCAGGCCAATTCTGTCTTTTAGACAGTGGGATCACCCGGCTCCCAGGAAGCCTTAATGGGCTCTACTGCCACTTGAAAACATCTGTGGGGAACACTTTTTTAATGCAGTCAACCATGAAGAAGTTTGAGGGACTCCATTGTTTAAACACTTCCTTCCCCTTTTGGAAGAAAGAGGTACCGAATTCAGACACTATCATGAAACGTAGGAGGCTATCTCTTTGGATCAGAGCCCTTGAAGCCTCTTCCAGACAAAACAAGTGTTGCCAGCAATGACTGACCTCTGTCTCCACTTTCAACAACATGCTGTCATTTGAAACAGTCAGTTCCTTCCCAACCACTTCTGTTGGGAATACTAAGGTTTAGAAACTGCCAATGTCAAGTTATAGGGAAAGCTATTTTAAAGTTACACTTTAATGTTATAAATATGTGTATTGTCAACCATATGGTAGGAAGATCATTTGGATCTCCATTCAAACACTTGTTTTTCTAAATATATGATATTTATGGAGCAGTTGAAAATTCCATACTAGGTATCCTATGAGGCTGGGGAATTACTATGATGAACATTTTAGCCATGACCGTGGCATTTTGTTTAAGTTTTGTCAACTTAGGCAAATGGACTATATAAATAGTTCATTTATATACCTGTTAGGATTTGAATTAAGATTATGTGAGGATTTGTGGCACAGAATCCACACATAGGAATGTCCAGGGCTGATGTTTCTCAAGAAGGGAATCTGGAATGCCAGCAAATATGGAAAAGAACACAGGAGTGCCTGCAGCCTTCCTTAGCATCTAAAGAATAGTCATGGTATATACTATTCCTGTACCTCAGATGTTTCTCTGAAGAAAAATGACATTGTTGTGCTCTATTTAGCCTTAGGGATACTGGGCTGTGAGCCCTTAATTCATATCTGCCATCAAAGGAGCCATGATATAAAAACAGGCCTCCTGCTTGGCCACTCTGTTCCCCTAGTTTCTTCTACTCAGAAGGATCTCTCTGGCCAACCTTTCACACACACCTAGTAAACATATTTATGAAGAAAGTGATGAGGTGACTAGATTTGCTTGGAGACATGAAGAGAGGCGGTAGAAAAAGAGAGGGACAAAGTGAGATTGGCTGAGCTGAGTGTGGATGGCAAGAGCTTGGGGTTCAGTACACAATCCTCCCTACCTTATAAAAAAGGCATTTTAAAATTACAAATCTGAGTGAGGATACCACACAATGTAATCCCTGACGCTGAGCAAGAGGAGCGAGAGTGAGACTCTGTCTGAAAATAACAAAAACAACAACAACAAATCAACCAATAAACAAACAAGAAACACACACACACACACACACACACACACACACACACACACGCAGCACGCACGCGCATGCGCCCCTTCCCCCGCCCCCGCCCCCAGCAGGGGCAGCTCGGCCCACGTAGGGGTGGTCTTTTCCTCAGTGTCACGCTCTGTCTCAAAGGGCAGCATGAGTGTCCCTTCCCTCACTTGTTCTTGAAGTCCTCCAGATTATCCTGCACGTTCCTTAGCTCCATATCCAGCCGCCCCCGCTCGCTCTGTTTGGTATCCAGCTGCCTCCTCAGGGTGTTCAGGTAATTCTCAAAGAATGGCTCCAGGCTCCTGGCGACTCCTGTGTTCTGGCTCTGCTCCTGCAGCAGGGCCCACTTCGTCTCCAGCACCTTGTTCTGTTGTTCCAGGAAGCGTACCTGACCAGGGAAAGAAAGATGGGTGGGTGGGTACCACAGCATCCGGCACACGGGAGCCAGCATCACTAGGTGGTGTAGCATCCTACATCTCAATGGAAGGGAGCAATCCTGCTCAAACAACAGTCCAGACAGACAGAATGGACTCTAAAGAGTTAACAAACATGTGTGTGCTGGTCACCTGAGCTACTCATTCTGTTCCCTGTCTCACTTTCTTCCCACTTGTCCTGGATGAAACTGGATGAGGCCAGGGTTTATGAGACCAATTCCACATCAGTCAATTGTTTAAAATATCACAGAGGCCTGGCAGTGATGCCACACACGTCTAATCCCAGCACTCAGGAGGCAGAGGCAGCTCAGTCTCTGAGGCCAGCTTGGTCTACAGAGCAAGTTCCAGGAAGGCCAGGGCTACACAGAGAAACCCTGTTTCAAAAAAAAAATCATATATATATGGCTCAAATCCAACCTCCCACATAGCAGTTCACAACCGTCTGTAACTCCAGCTCCCAAAGATTCAATACTATCACACAAACATACATGCACACGTAAATAAAACTAAAACAAATAAAATAAAAATAAATAAATAAAATAAATAGCATGAGAGAAACAGAGCTGGAGATGGGTCACTAGTAAAGAGCACTGGCTGCTCTTCCACAGGATCCAGATTCAATTTCCAGCACCCACAGAGCAGCTCACAAAAGAACCAAAAGTCACCAGAGGAAAGGGCAAGAGACGGGTGACACAACTTCCCTTACCCTCTGCCACCCGGTCCCTCCAGGTGCCACCTCCACAGCACCCCAGGCCTAGTCACTTGGCCAGGAGCCCTGTAGAAGGCACACCTTGGTGCCTAGGACTGTGGAGCTCTGCAGCCTTCTTCATACTTATGCCCCTGCCTCACATACCTGTGTGGTCCTAAGCAAGTCTCAGGACCACTCTGAGCCTCGGTTTTCATACTGTAAAAATGGGCAAAGCGTCACCTATCCAGGCCCCTCATGGAACCCTGAAGGTGGCATGCGGGAAAGGAGGTAGGGCCCTTCTGTGTTAAAAGTTCAAATCATGGAGTTATCCCTCAGCCTGATCCGCAGCCTAGGCTCAGAGCCAACGTACACAGTACTGAAGGAATGGAGCAAGAAATGATAAAGGTGGCACCAGAGTGATCCCAGTCACCCCTGAGGTGAGACAGGGATCCAGAGCACTCCCAGAGTGTAATATTCAAACTGTAGGGTGGCCACCCTCCTCGTGGTCCACTCCAAACAGAGCTTCTTGGCTGGAACAGGGAACCAGGCAAGGAAGGGCAATGGGCTTCCTCTTGCCCTCCATGTTCTCATTGTGTCTGACCCCGATGCTTCTTCAGCTGGAGAGGACAGAGAATTCCAAGGCTCCGACCTTGGATGGTTTGTAGGATTCCTGAGCCAGGTACGGTTGCCCACAGCTATAAAGTGACTCAAGTCATTAAAGGCCAACTCCCTAACAGGGACCACACATCTTTTAATAATAGCGTCAGGCTGCTGTTTAACGGTATAAATGACACCAGAGGAAAGGCTCCTGCACAGATGGGCTGGGCCTCTCATTCGCAGAAGGAAACCCCAGCCACCAGGTTTTAGCGCCAACCTCTGGTAGGCAGAAATCAGGGTCACCCCACCCTGCCCACCTAGAGTTAAAAACTGTCTTTCCCCAGACCACCCCCAATTAGAGGTTCAGCTTCCACCCCACCCCAGTTTTGCCCACCCACCTTATCAATAAAGGAGGCAAACTTGTTGTTGAGGGTCTTGATCTGCTCGCGCTCCTGGGTGCGCACCCGCTGGATCTCGGGGTCTATCTCCACATTGAGAGGCGTCAGCAGGCTCTGGTTGACAGTGACTTCCTGGATCCCGCCAGGAGGGCAGACTGGCCCAAATGTCTGCCTGCCAGCCCCTAAGCCCACATAGGCCCCACTGCCAAAGCCTCCTAGTGCCCGGCCGGAGGAGGCCCCACCAGCCAAGCTGATGGAGATGTTCTTGCCTCCCAAGTTGTAGAGGCTCCGGCTGCCAAAGCCCCCGGAGCTGGACCCAGAGCGGACCCCACAGCCACCGCCGCTGCTCCTGGACATAGTCACTGAGCTGTAGCTGGTTCTCATCCGATTCCCGCCACCCCCGCTGGCTGAGTTAGAGCTGAAGCCCCCTTTAGTGGAGAAAGTCTGCCTGGACAAAGAGGACCTCATGATTGTCAGTGAGAAAGCAGCTGAGAGCAAGAGGGAGCCAGCCAGAGTGAGCTACCGAGCCACCAAAGGCCTTTTTATCTTTTCCCAGCTGGGCTGGCCCTGGGTTTCATACACTTCTGCTGTGGTTACCACAGGTGAGAGGGAGGGGCCCCGGGGGGAACCCCCCCCCCCCGGGGTGGGGGGGGGGGCGGGGGGGGGGAGAAGCCCTCTCCCCCTGGATGTGGGAGGGCCTCACCCAGCCATCACTGAGATTGACTTGCTGCTCCTAAGCAGAGACTACTTGAGATGGGAAGCACCCCACCCCCAGCGCCCCCACCCCCACCCCACCCCACCCCGTAAGCTCTCCTCACTTGGAACAGGATGATAGGGCTCCTACAGTTACCCTCACCACCCAGTGGCTGTCTTGGTCTCCTCCTACACAGCCCTGATGGCCTGCTGTCAATGGGGCTCTGTTTTGTGGGGTTTGTCCCAGGGCCTTGTGGTAAGCCAAGGCCCCAGGGCCCAGTGCTGTGCAGGTGGCAAGGGAAGGTACATTGGGCAACGGGTTGTAAAGAGGGTGCCCAGGCCTGCTCCAGTCCCACCCTCCCAGCCCACAGCCTCCCGTCTCTTGGCAGGTCCAGCGTGGGGGGCACAGGTGACAGTGCAGGGGTGGGGCAGCTGCTCTTCTGTCTACACTGGCAGGTGTCTGCTGGGTGGGAACCCTGTGTGGGTCAAAGAGAATCCAAAGACGAAAGGAGGGTCCCTGCCGGGCCATAGGCCTGGCCGGGCACACAGTGTGGGTTGTATAGCTTTGGCTCTAACCAGGTATGGTAATGCACACCTATATCACAGCACTCTAGAGGTGAAGGCAGGAGAGTCAAAAGTTCAAGGCCACCCTGTCTCAAAGCCAAAAAAAGAAAAGAACAGAAAAGAAAAGAAAAGAAAAGAAATACCCAGTCTCTACAGGCAGGGTGTTGAGGCTTAGGATCCCAACTGCCTTTCCTGGGGCTGAAGGGAGGCAAGGAACTGTGGCTGCCCCTAAGCTCTTCCTTGGTGAAACCTTCCCAGAGGGCTCAGCCATTTTGGAATACTGAAGATACACACACATCCAAGAAGCCCCCAGTGTCCCATGCTGTACCCCCATTAACCTTCTCCTTCCCTGACCACGGCCATCCCACCTGCTCAGTTCAGAAGAACAGGGATGCTCTGGGTCACTTTACACCAATCTCCACTCTCTTCCTAGTCAGGCTTCTAGAACCAAGCACAGCCCAGGCAGAGTTGGAGAGACTTCAGATACAGGATCACAGACAGTGGGAGCCCACCTTGAGACCACCATGCCTCACCTCGCCATCATTCAGCAAGCAGAGGGCGAAAGGGCAGAGGCTGGGTTAAGGCAAAGATGGGGCAGTGTTGACTCTACCAGGCTAGAGCTGAGATCCAACAGAGAGACAGAAGACCCCGGTGAGGATGGTGGCCTCTAGGCTCCAAAGGAAGGCATGGGTCATTCTCTAGGGCCACTAGGATATTCAAGAGGCTGCCACTCAGTTGAAGTATTAAACCCAGCTCCTAGCAGTCATGAAGAGCCACAGAAGTACCCCCTTAATGCCACCAACAAGACTGCCTTCCCTGCTTGGAGTTAAGGACACCAGGCATCTGGGAGAGCTGGGCTGAAAGACCTGTGTGCCTTTGGAACACTCTGCACCTCTCTGAACCTCATCTAAGCATAACCCACCATAGAAGTCCTTCAGGAAAACAATGCCCTTGGAATGAGCCATCATCTCCCACCAACCAACCTCCGTCTCCTTTCCCCGGGCTGAGAACACTTTCTCAGGCCTCCCTTATCTCCTCCTGGCAGCGTGGGAGAAGAGATAGCTGTGAGTGAGGCCTAGCCTCCAGGCTGCTGCCATGGTCCTCTAGGCAGGAAGATGATGTCAGACAGCGCTATGAGTCACTGTGTGGCTGGGCTGGTGGGAGTGGGAGTCAAGCTGTAAATATAAACATACCCCGCCTCAAAGACTAGCATTCAGGCATGCGATTCATGTGTGTATCTACTGAGCGTGCTCTCTGTGCCAGGCTTTACACTGGGAGCTAGTGAGCTAGAGACAGATGCCTATGCGGCCCAGGCACACTCTTGGGAGGCATGGTTGTTACTCACAGACAGCTGTCCTTTCCTAGCCAGACAATCACCTCAGGCGGGGTCCTGTGAGGTCACTTTGCCTCCTCTGCCATTTGTAGCTTGGAGCTCTGTGGCTGTTTTTAGACATCAAACTCGACCCTTCTTTGGAAGTCTGTTTTGCAGAGCACACATACCCCGATTTTATGTAGACCAAACTAACCTTAAACTCTCTGTGTAGCCAAAGATAACATTAAACTCCCTATCCTCCCACTTCTACCTCCCAAGCACTGAAGTGGCTCCCATGCACCGCCACACCTGGCTTTTTGAGTCTTTCCAGAGTGTACCATTGTAAACTAGTGGAGTTTTTAGGAATAATCGATAACTGAACAGGAGCAAAGAATATAAAGATTCATGAATCAAGCAACCAGCCCTCCCGAGGTCTCCTGCTAAGACCGAGATGCCACAGCAGCTCTGGGAAACAGAAGAGCAGTTAAGAGGTGATTTAATGGCTACCGTGTATTAATTAAGGGAGTGAGCCTCCTGCCAAGGTTCGGTCCACGGGCGGTGAATGCCTAAGCTTGATCCACATCTGTGGCCTCCCACAAACATTGTGTCCAGGAAGGTGGTTTCCAAAGGAAGAACTACAGCCTACCACATCTTTGACTGCCAGCTACCAAGGGCCTTCAACTCTGAGACTCTCACCTGCCGGCATTCCCCGCCAGCAGGAGATAAGAGCTTGGGAGATTTAGTACTACTGCCACCAAAAGCCTGGGTCAGAATAGCTGATAATGGCGCCTTGTATCCCTAATACCTAACAGCTTGGATGCTGAACTACATGGAAGACACAGGGATAGGTGCCTCCAAGAGAAGAAGGACTTTCCAGTCTAGTAAGACTCAGAGTTATCAGCGAGTACCGAGAGCCAGTTGTGACCCTGTGTGCCCTGAGCACGCTGCACGCAGGGTTGGCATGCCATCCCCCTGCTCTGGTTGTACTCGTTGCCTCCACCCTACCTCAGAGACACCCCCACCCTCCCTTCCTCACAGCTGGGCACTGCTCTCTTGTTTCCTTCGTCCAATGAGGATAGCCAAAGAGGAGATCAGGAGGGAGAGAAATTCTTGCTAGTTTCCACCCTCCAGCATCACACTTCTCCCTGGGGTCCCTCCCCACTGTTCCAGAAACTACTCTCTGCTCCATGCCAAGTCTCATGTCTCCTCAATTCTACGCAGGGCAGCTGACA
>JADRCD010223225.1:0-14180 GCA_019843815.1 Montemys delectorum
TCTGTAGGTCAGAACACTGAGCATAGACGTAGCCTCTCTCTTCTCTGCCACCTACTGACGTCCGTGTGACACAGCAGCCACACCTGCGAGGGCTCTAGGGGCAGGAACAGTTCTGCCCTTTTAGTTGCTCCACTCCAGGTGCCTGTCACAGTGACAGTCTCACCTGTCTGATGGGTAGCTGACAGACAGTGGGTGTCTCTCTTCCATCCTTCTTTAGGGCTCAAATCCTCCCTTCCCTTCCCTTAAGACAGAGTGACAAATCAGGATTACTGCGATCTCTCCACACCCTCATTGTAAGGCGGCGCACAGTTCAATGCAAAGAGTTTTCCTTCACGCACCAGCATGGCTCAGGAGGAATTTGCCGCAGTCAGTGAGACACTCTCTCCTCTCCCCTGACACTCAAGTCAGGCTCACTCATGTCTCATCTCTTCTCACTCAGGCTCTCTGTTCCAGCCATGCTGCTGGCCACACAAATCAGCCCCCCTTCATGCAGACTGATACTTCTCTGTCCCGTCTCTGTACAATGTGCCAGGGCTAAGGACCCCGCTGTGAATGCTTCCTCCCGTCTTCCTGGGCACCCCACGCCCTTCACTTCACCTGAGCCTAGCTTAGTCTCAGTGTCCTCCTTTTCCAAGATGCCTAGCTTAGTCAAGCACAGGAGGCATCTCCAAGAAAACCCTTAAGGATCGTGTGAGGAAATATCCCACCAATGCTCTTGGTGGGAGGACTTGCAGATTCCCTGACTTCTGCTAAGTTTATCTTCTTATATGAAGCACAGGGAATATACAGAGAAAGACAATACAGCGAAGAGGAGCCAGTCAAACAATAGAGCTGTGGAGCTGTGTGGAGCTGTACGGGTAGGTTAGATCATGCTCCACTTCCTTACCTGAGTGGAGTAATGATAATGCTACCCACTGGGTCTGTATGAGTTTCTGGGACACAAAGGAGGCAAGAAACACAGACGTGCTCTTGGAACAGATTCTGAAAGATGACTGCTGAGTCATCTAAAAGCAAACACTCAATCAACAAACAGTGAAGAAAAATACATACGAGGAGCACAAAGCATGTTTTGGGAAGAGAATATGCAAATGAAAATATCCAGTAGATGGAAAAAGAGGAGCTGAGGCCTGGTCGACACACATACAACAACTGAAATTCTCAGGTACAGGAAAAATGGGAAAAAGAAAGGCCACACTGTCTTGAAAATGCACGCTGTATGCTAGGACAGACTCAGAGAAAGAGAGAGGGTATTACATAAGCTCGTCATTGTCCAGTATCCGGCTCCCGGGACAAAGTGAGAACCTCACCTCTTAGACCCTCCGCCTCACCCCGTGAGCACAGCATTGCTGATGCTCAACAACAGCTGCTTTTTAAAGAGAGAGCAATATGGCTCTACTGGCTGGTTTTAAGTCAACTTTACACAAGCTAGAGACATCAGAGAGGAGGGTAGCTATTGAGAAAATGTCTCCATAAGATTGGGCTGTGGACAAGCCAATAGGACACTGTCTTAATTAATGATTGATGGGGGAGGACCCAGTCCATTGTGGGCGGCACCATCCCTGGGCTGCTGGCCCTGAGCTCTATAAGAAAGTAGGCTGAGCGAGCCATGAGGAACAAGCCAGTAAACAGCACCCACCCATGGTCTCTGCATCAGCTCCTGCCTTCAGGTTCCTGCCCTGCATGAGTTCATGGACTACTTTTAATAATGAACTGTTATATGGAACGGTGAGTGAACTAAGTCCTTTCCTCCCCGGGCTACTTTTGGTCATGGTGTTTCATCACAGCAGTGTAACACTAACTAAGACAATAGGCAAAAGGGATCTCCATATCCCTGGAGCTGGCAGACAAGAATATGCCCAAACTTCCCTCGTGAAGGCCAAGCAAAACGTCTTTTAAGTCTTGAGGCTGCAACTGAGAGCAATTTGCCTTAAGACATTCTGTTGGAGGTTGGTCTGGGGGCTGCTGTGTATACAAATGCTAAATTCTGAGCCCCAAGATCTGGTTGCCCTCAGAGGAGTGCGTTCTCACACACACCAGCCTTTGCTGTGTAAACCTTGCTCCTCAGTTTAAAGCTATTGGTTAAATAAAAGTGGCTACAGCCTATTACTGGGGAGAATAGAGGTAGGTGGGGCTGCAGTTACCAGGCTGGGGGACATCACAGGTAGGGACTGCTAGAGACAGGCAAGGAGAAAGAAGATGGCAGAACAGGAGGTCTCCATTCGACGGGATGGACCAGGAGCACATGGCTAAAATGTGAGCTCTGACTAGCAACAGCAGCCCAGGCAAGACTCAAACAACAAGTAATAGGAGAGAGCAGCTGACAAATAGCCAATCCAGCATAAGCTGATTAAATAAATAAGTAGGACTCAGCCTCAATTATTGGGGGGCTGTCTGGATCATATTAAGAAATAATAGTTATATACTATAACAACATTCCTACAGGTACCATACCAACGAGGATGCCCATGCTGCCTCTGCCTGCCTCCCTGTGCTTACCGCCTCATGCTTCAGCTCCCCCAGGCTGTCAGGCCTTGGGTCAAAGGTTGGAGGTGGCAACCTGTGAGATGCATCAGACCAGAAGCTTTTTCTTTCTGGTGCTGCCTAAAATCAATGGCTGAGGTTGGGTTGGCACCAAGTTACAGTTCTTGGCTTCTGGTATTGCCCAAAATCCATGGTCGAGGCTGGATTGGCACCAAGTTCCAGTTCAGAGACAAGTTTGGTCAGGATGTACCCAGCCTGCTTTGTTTTGAAGAAATTTGTACCTTCAGGGGGTAAAAAAGGATGAAAATGAGAAAAGAAAAACACACACACACACACATACATACATACACACACATACACACACATGCACACACATACAAACACACTACACACACATACATACTACACACATATACACACATACACACGCGTGCACACACACTCACTCACACACTCACACATGCACATACACACACTCACATACACACACCCACATACACATACATACTACACACACACACACACACTCTTACACACACATACACACAAACATACTACACACACATACAAACATACTATAGACATACACACACACACTCACACACATTCACACACACACTCAAACACGCTCACACACACATTCACACACATACACATACACACACATACACACAAACATACTACACATACACACATACAAACATACTATACATACGTATGCACACACACTCACACACACAAACATACTACACATACACACATGCAAACACACTATACACACACATGCACACACAGTCATACACACATATACACACACATACACACATACACCACACACACACACACACACACACACACACACACACACACACACACACTCCCAGGTAAGGGAGAAAAAGGATTCCAAACAAACAACCGCTAGGCTGACTCTGAACCTCAGCAGCCTTCAGACGGTAGAAGACACCCTCAGATGACTTAAGAAGAAGGCTGACCTTCACGGATGCAACAGAGAGCAAGATAAAACTCAAAGCAGAGAGGCAGTAGGCAGTTCTCCACCCAAAGCAAAAATCACCAAGAAGCAAAGCAGCAAGGACCGGATGTCAGCAAGAGGAAGTCAAGAGGAGAGGGACAGCAAGGATGAAGGAGGCTTCCATGAGGAACGAAGGAAACCAGCCGGACAGAGACCATGCTGTGCCTAGCTTTTTGACCATAAATGTGAATGTCTGGGGAAAACACACTTCCCTAGCAAAATACAGATGACCAAAGGCTGGCCTAGGAAGAGGTACACACTTGATAATCCAATTCCTTTGTCAGAGTAGGAAACAAAGATCAACCTTTAATAAGGATGGCAGGGCCAGGAGCTTTCTCAACTGAGTTTGTGTGACTTTTAGAGAAGAGGTGATTCTCATCGTTAATGTTGGAAGACACTAGTCGGGGCTGAGGTGATAACTCAGTTGGTCAAATGCTCGAAGCACAAGGGTGAGAATGGAGTTCGGGTTCCCAGAACCCACGTGTAAGCCTGCCTGTAATCCTAGTGTGTGGAAGGCAGAAACTGGGAATGGCTGGGACACTGGCTAGACAGACCAGCTGAACTGACAACCTCTGGGTTCAAGTCAGAGACCTGTCTTTCTCTATAAGGTGGAAAATGATTGGGGAAGGCACCCAGCATTAATGTCTGCTCTCCATGTACACATACTGTACCTCCACAGACAACCGGTGCCTACACACACAAGCACATGCACGCACACACAGACACACACATGCACACACACACAGAGATACATACACACAGAGACACACACAGGCACACACATACACAAGCACACACGCGTGCGCACACACAGACACACACACGTGCACACACACACACACACACACACAGACACATACACACAGAGACACACACAGGCACACACACAGACAGACACATACACACACAGAGACACACACATATACACACACAGACACAGACACACACACAGAGACACACAAGCACATGCACACACACACACACAGACACACACACGCACACACACACAGACACATACACACACACAGACACACAGGCACACACACAGGCACACACATACAGATACAGACACACACACACACAGAGACACACACAGGCACACACACACAGACACACACACAGAGACACACGCAGGCACACACACAGACACACACACACACAGACACAGACACACACACAGACACACACACAGACACACACAGGCACACACACACAGACACAGACACACACACACAGAGACACACACAGGCACACACACAGACACAGACACACACACAGATACACACACACACGCACACACACACAGACACACACACACATGCATAAAAACTCAAGTTGTAGGGACACAGGAAAGGATGGCGATGTAGCCTAGACTGGCCTCAAGCTTGCTATATAGATAAAGATGACCTTGAACTTCTGATCCTCCTGCCTCTTCCTACTGATTACAGGCATTCAGTCTAATACCCAGTTTTTTACACTGCCGTAGATCAAATCAGAGGTTTGTGCACATTAGGCAATCACTCTAACAACTGAGCTATATCATCACTTGAAAGTGTTTTTTTCCATTTGATAGCTTCCAAAATAAAATAGTAATTTTATTTCATCAGACAAATCAAGATAATGTATATTCATCTTAATACATGAGATGAATCTAGTCATTCCCTACCACAATCCTCAGCATGAGAGCTGTGACGAAGCTTTATAAAAGGCACACATCAACTATGCTCTATCAGCGCAGGATCTCTCTGCTTCATGTCTTCCCTGGTGCACACGCTCTATTATGATACGGGTATGCGACTAAATGGAGTTTATTTGTGTTTTATGAAAAACGATAAAATGCTCATTACTCAGCTTGTTAGCTTTTACTTTTATTTTGTAATATGAATTGCATCACGCTTTCAGGATTCCTGCTTTAAAGTCCCTCGGCAGCATCCAGTGGCATTGATTGTTTTTTAAAAGAGCATAGAGAAGATGCATCCAGTTTGACAAGTAAAAAACCTGAGATATTTTACCTTATTGTATGTCTGCATGTCATATTGTATGTCTACATGTCATATTGTATGTATGCATGTCATATTGTATGTATGCATGTCACATTGTATGTATACATGTCATATTGTATGTCTACATGTCATATTGTATGACTACATGTCATATTGTATGTCTACATGTCATATTGTATGTCTACATGTCATATTGTATGTATGCATGTCATATTGTATGTCTACATGTCATATTGTACGTATATATGTCATATTGTATATATACATGTCATATTGTATATCTACATGTCATATTGTATGTATGCATGTCATATTGTATGTATGCATGTCATATTGTATGTATGCATGTCACATTGTATGTATACATGTCATATTGCACGTATACATGTCATATTGTATATCTACATGTCATATTGTATGTCTACACATCATATTGTATGTATGCATGTCACATTGTATGTCTAAATGTCATATTGTATGTATGCATGTCATAGTCTATGTATACATGCCATATTTTATGTACACATGCCATATTATATGTACACATGCCATATTGTATGTATTCATGTCATTTCTTCCTCCCAGACATTTGTTGACACATTCACTCCCACCATTGTCCCTAAGGTTTATTGCATCATGTCCCTTGTTTTACAGAAAAGGAAACTGAGTTTCCCAAGTGACATGCAGCTTGCATGCATCCACAGAGCATGTGTGTTGCCACAAACTGGGTTCTTTGAAGCTAGCATCCTCGTGTGTTTCTCTCACCCAGATCAGAAGTTCCTTGGGGAGGAAACGTTCCCTGCAGTCCTCGGAACACCCCTAAGGGCTGAGCATTTGTTGGAAATGAATGAGCTTGGTGGTACTTTGTCTTTGCTTGTTTTAAGGAAGTAAAGGCTTAGACACACTCTGAAGAATCAAATAAGAGTTAGTGTAGTTGTTGTAGAGGGTGCAGAGGGGGAACATCATGGTTTTCAAGTTATTTTACTAGTAAGGCTATTGCCTGTGTTTTCTGGCCCAATACTCAGAGGGAGAAAGGAGAAAAAGCCCGCAGGAAGGACTGATTCTAAGGAACACAGCTCCTAGAGAACACAGGCAAATAGGCACATAGAGGTGAAGCAGAGATACGAGCAGTGGAGAGGGAGCCCAGGCCACGCCCACTGGTCCTGGCTGGCTTTCCTCTGTTGTGAGCCAGGACTTTGCATGTCTCCCTGTCCCTGAGACAGTTACGTGCAGACAGCTTATGTATGCTCCTCCTGGAACCCTGAACTTTGCCACCATCTGGCTCCTGTCATTCATGCTCACTGTATCGTCACTCCCTTCTGTCTCCCATGCCAAGACTCTGCAGACATCAGCATGTACCGTGCTTGGTGTAGTAAAGTACAGTGTAAGTGTGAGCAATGTAAGGGAGTGAATGTAAATGTGAGCAATGTAAGGGAGTGAATGTAAGTGTGAGCAATGTAAGGGAGTGAAATGTAAGTGTGTACAATGTAAGGGAGTGAAATGTAAGTGTGTACAATGTAAGGGAGTGAAATGTAAGTGTGAGCAATGTAAGGGAGTGAAATGTAAGTGTGAGCAATGTAAGGGAGTGAATGTAAGTATGTGCCCTGTATGTGTGTGCAATGTAAGTATGTATAATGTAAATGTGTGCAATGTAAGTGTGTACACTCTAATGGTGTGCAATGCAAGTGTGTACAATGTAAGGGTGTGTAGTGTAAGGGTATGCAATGTAAGGTGCGTAAATGTGGTCCGCGCTATTTTCCCTTTATTACCATGTGGCGAGGAGAGGGCGAGCCCTGGAAATGCACTGCTTATATACACCCTGGAGTGGCGTGTTCACCTCTGATTGGCTGTTTGCTCATTACCTCATGAGACGCCTCGGGATAGGCTGAGACTTGGTGCGCTCTGGCCCTAGGCACATGCGCAGACTACTTGTTACAGGGTGAAGACACCGGATGCCGGCGCCATCTTGTAATGGTGGCTGCCAGCTCGGGTGCGGCTCTCTACACGTAATGTGAGGGTGTACAATGTAAGTGTGTCTGATGTAAGTGTGTGCAATGTAAGTGTGTTCAGTGTAATGGCATGCAGTGTAAATGTGTACAATATAAGTGTGTGCAATGCAAAAGTGGGCAATGTGAGTGTGTGCCAGTGCACTAATAAGTAAAACCCAGATTCCAGTGTCATGCTGAAGTTTGTTCTGGAAAGAGGCGACCAACAGAGATGCTCCTGAAAAGAGGAGCATTAATTATCGAATGTCTTTATTCTCCTCATAGGCAGTGGGCTATCACGGGGGCCTTGCAGATACAGGGTTTCTACCTGGGCCAGTCTCCTGGAGGGAGAATAAAGGGAGAGAAGTAGCTGTGTTGTTTCTGGCGTAATGGGTAGACTCTAGCCTACTCCCCCCACCCTCCCCGAGGACGGTAGACACCTAGTTGGTGCCGACCTCAGAGGGAAGACTATCAAGCCCTAATTCAGAATCAATGTCTATGCAGAGTTGGCTTGAGCTCAGGAAAAGTGTACACTCCAAAATCTTAATCCAGTATATTCATTGTGACTCACTCTCTTTGGACACAACACTCTAGACTATGAGGTTGCTTATCTCCTGGGTCTCAAACTGCAAGGGGACATCTTGCTTTCTGGAAAGTTTTCAAGTCCCTCAGACATGGCGAGTAGTCCAGTGGTCAGGAATTACTGGGCTCCAGCATGGTTGTGAAAACATAAGTCGACCTCAGCCTCTCACTCCCACTGACAGCTGTGAGCCTCTCCCACCGCCATGCCTTCTCCTCTGTGATGCACAGTGAGCTAAAACGAAACTATTCATTCACAAGGTGCTTCTTGTAGGTATTTAGTTACGGCATGGAGAAAAATAGCTAGCTCAGAGGACTGGTGCCAAGCACTGGGGTTGTTGTCTGTGCCATGTGGCCTTTGGAACTGGTTTGTGGGAGGAACCCTGGAGCTATGTCCTAGAAGCTCTAGAATGCAAGGTAGTGGTCTCTGCTGGTGGGAGCTAAGAAGACCAGGCTGCTGATAGACAGGACGATCATAAGAGCCAAGCTCAGGCTGGCTTAAGTTATGGGCAGGGAGGCCAAGGTAGGTGTGGACAAATCATCTGCAATTATTATTTTTTTCCCAGGGGGAAAGCACTGTGTTTATTTACTTATTAAAATTTATCACAAATACAAATTAAGAGATGTAGCTCAGTGCATGCTTTCCATCCACAAAATCCTGGGCTCGATGCCCAGAACTCCAAAATGACACACAGAGCGAATGAATGAATGAATGAATGAATACACAAACCAGCACCAAATACCCCCAAAGAAACACACATATACATATGTTCACCAGCTAGCAAGCTTAGCAGAAACTCAGTGTCCAAGAGAGCCAGTCAGGGTCACTGTGGAGGTATAACTGGTTGAGATCATGGGCTATGTGGCTGAACTCAGTTTCTATCCTTGTCCCATTCTGGCATTCAGGTTGAGCCCCAACCCTCAAAGCCTATGGCTGGTCTTTCTGGAGGGTTGGCCTCCATCCTGAGTCAAAGCTCGGCAAATCCTGGAATGCTCTGAGGCCCCAACATGAATAATTACGACACTTCTATCACTGGGGAATCCTCGAAGATTTAGTCTCCCTCTCTGGAGCTGAGATAGAAATATACTAACTTTTAGAATGCTGGAGAAGACTCGTATCCCAGGAGACAGGAAACCACACGTCTCCATTAAGATGGTCCCAAGACCTGCTCTCACTGTGCCTCACTTTCCAGCCCTTACCACAGACCATCCAGCCAACCATTAAAGAGACAGAGGAGACACCAGCTCTCCATCATCCCCAACAGTGCCCAGGTACCTGGGGAACTTCAGGACAGGCCCCTACCAAAACCCATGCAGCTTGGCTAGGGCAATCAGAGGTCTCTGTCATCTCTCCAAGCTACCTGAGGAAAGGTTTTGCAGACAGTGAATAGGCAAGAAGAGGGAGGAAAGATCCTAAAACCATCCTTCTCTCACCAATGAAGTGCAGGAAGAGAGGAGAGACCCAACACAAGGCTTAGGAGTCTTTAACGCTTAGTCTGAGAAGTCAGAGGCCGAGCTTCTCGGAACATTGGTCCTTCTCCAGCGAGCGGGGTTAGAGGCAAAGGTCTTCAGAGTGGACGGGGAATTCCCCTGCAGTGCAGTGACACACCCCACCTCGAAGGGAGGCGAGCAGAAAGAGTGTGTAGTGAGGACCACATGCCAGCCTTCTGCAAGCACTCTGCAGTGTTGTGTCAGTCGATCCTCACAGCCCACGCCAGTGCCAGGAGGCAGACCCCCTGCCCCCTTTAAGAAAAGGATCTTAGTGCCCAGAGAGGTCATTCATAAGCGGGTCAGGCAGGGTGGCACATTCTTTTAATCCCGGCACTCAGGAGGCAGACGTAGGCAGATTTCTTGTGAGGTCAAAGTGGATCTGGTCTACATAATGAGCTATAGGCCAACACAATGAGACCTTGTTTCAAAATTTAAAAGCAGATAGACAACATTAACACAATCAAAATAGAGAGTTTTTTTTTTTTTTTTAAATATAAGTTCTCTGAGTTTGAGGCCAGCCTGGTCTACAAAGTGAGTCCTAGGACAGTAAGGGCAACAAGGAGAAACCCTGTCTTGAAAAACCAAAATAAGATAGGCTGTGGTGGTGGACACCTTTAATCCCAGCACTTGGGAGGCAGAGGCAGTGAGTTCAAGGACAGCCAGGGCTATACAGAGAAACCCTGACTCAAAAAAAAAAAAAAAAGAAAGAAAGAAAAAAAGAAAGAAAGAAAGAAAAGAAAGAAAAAGAAACAAAAAAGACCCCTAAAATAAATAAATAAATAAATAAATAAATAAATAAATAAATAAAATTTTTAAAAAGTTCATAGGCCTTGTAGGGAAGAACAAAAGGGAAGGGGATGGAGATCTAGATCTCTCCTAGTCTACCACACAGAAGGGGAGGGGATGGAGATCTAGATCTCTCCTAGTCTACCACACAGACGCCTCCCTTGGAGACAGCTTTGGTCTCCCTGAAGAAGTTCACTTTTTTATTATGTACTTACTTATTTTTGAGACAGAGACTAATGTGTTCCAGGCTGGCCTTGAACTCAGTACGTAGCTGAAGGTGGCCTTGAACTCCTCATCCTCCTGCGTCTGAGTGCTGGGATTACAGGAGTGTGCCAGGACACCTGGCTAAGAAGTTCATTCTCAACATGACGCTGTCCTAGCCTCGGGAAGGACAGGAGTCTGCCAGATGTTCTGTAAGGATGAATAGGGATCCTGGAAAGATTGCCCGCTGACTGGGGAAGAGAAAGGGTGGAGAGGACTGACAAAGGGAGGTTGGACTCCATCAGTGTACACTGTACCCCACTAATATGTACAGTTAGTGTCAGAAAGGGCTGAGGTAGATCAGCATCAGAGAACGTTCCTAGTGTACATGAGGCAATGCCAAACACGATGCCAATAAAAAGCAAAAGGAAAAGATTAAAACGAAAACCATCTGTCCTCCAAAACTGCAAATAAGACTTCAGACATCCCTACCTCGGACCCTCTGCACACCGGGGCTCCCAAAGCAAGGATGTGCAGGCCCAACTCTCTGCTGACGATGTGCATGACCAGACACTGGAGACAAAACGGTGAGAGGCTCAAGGGAAGGGGAAGACAGCAGGAGAGCTGACCGCCCTGGGCCGTGGCAGACTGAATGCAACACGGAGCCCAGCAACGCTGGCTGGGGTCTCTACACTGTAGGCCTGGCTGAACCCTCATCCGTTAGCAGAGGTAGCAGCCCCAACTCTTGGAGTCTTTCCCTGGCTGCCGCCTCCCAGCCTTTGTTGGCCTGTGGGCTTCGAGGAGATGGCTGCAGGAGCCCCTCCACCTGCACCTCCGGGGTCAGCCCTGCTTGAGCTCTTCGAGCACGCTGCTCTGCCAGCTGCCCCACTCCCACTCCCAGCCGCACCCCTAGCAGCTGCACCTGCCTGCAGAGGGCTGTGTCGCAGATCGACAGCAGCTGCTCCCGCTGCTTGGCGGGCAGCTCAGCTGGGGTAAGGTTTCGTCCACTGGGAGCCAAGAAGAGTAGAGGACACAGATTGCGAACAAAGCAGTGCCGGAAGAAAACTTGAGGCTGTCCGCAGAAGGTCCGGAAAAAGCCCCAGAATCGGGCTCCGCTCACCTCTGACTGTGGGCACTCCAGTCCCAACCCTGGTCACTTGGGGCGCTCTTGGGGAGGGTTCAGCACAGGACCGCCAGTGCCCAACCAGTCCTGGACCACATTCACTTCCCCAAAAGGTACCCCAGTTTGAGCCATGCCAAAAGGTCCTGGGTTCATGCCTAGGAACAACACTTCCTTGGGGCCTTGGCTGAATCACGTAGTTACGGTGTGGCTCCCAAGCATAATCCACAGGGTTGTAGATGACCCCCACAGGCTCTGGAGACTGCAGCTGGCTCAGCTCAGAACTGAGCCGAAGCTCTTCCTCCAGGAAGCCCTCAGCCAAGCTTCGAGTGCAAGGCAGAGGCGCCATCAGGGCACTTGCAGGCTCATGGGTAGGCCCCAGTGGGGAAGTCTGGGACACAGCCACGCTGTTGCCACCTTAGCTACTGGTCTTGTTGTGTCAAAGTACCTGCAAAGGCAAATTGAAGGAAGGGTTTATCTCAGCTGTCAGAGAGCTCAGTTCATCATGGTGGGTCGTGGCTGCACAGCTCCCCATGCAAGCTTCCACACCTGCAATTAGTAAAGAGATTAGTAAAGAGAAAACACTTCATTCACACTGGAGTGATAGGAATGAGGCCTTAACGGCAAGGCCTCTTACCCACTGAAGTCTCTAGGGGAGAAACCTTAAAACCTCCTGGGAAACAAAGTGTGAGTCACAGAGTGCCTCAGAAATGATTCCACAGTCAAATATGGTCACCTAAAGAAATTTCTCCCTGATTCGTTCATATGACCAGTGCAGCCATGGTCCTGGGAGACCGGGCTGTAACTCAGGCCAGCAGGACAACTCGACACATTCCACACCGAGCTGGCTTTTCAGGCAAGCAGAGTGCAAGAGTTACGGAGTGATAGAAGCTTATAAGGTTCCAAAAACGTCTCAGCTCAAAGTACAGTAGGTTCAGATGCCGTCTGATGGACTGCCTCCATACTGAGCCTTCATGCACACACAGTAGGCTGCGCATGAAGCTGTGAAGGTAAAGCCTAAGTTTCAGTCAAGACTCTAGATTTTTGATGTAAGAAGTAAGAAT
Source organism: Montemys delectorum (assembly GCA_019843815.1). Classification (NCBI taxonomy): domain Eukaryota; kingdom Metazoa; phylum Chordata; class Mammalia; order Rodentia; family Muridae; genus Montemys; species Montemys delectorum. The sequence continues at coordinate 12,741 of JADRCD010223225.1, forward strand.
GCATGCTGTGGCATCTTAGTTTGGAAACACCCTGACCGACAGCAGCTTGGGGCGGAAGGGGTTGATTTCTGCTTACAGCTCCCAGGTCATACTTGGTCACTGAGGGAAGCCAGAGCAGGAGCTCAGGCAAGAATCTGGAGGGGCATGTGAAGGAAGAGTGTTGCTCACTGGCTTGCTCCTCATGCTTGCTCAGTCTGCTCTCCTGAAGCACACAGGACCAACTGTCCAGGGTGCCACCTCTAACAGTGGGCCAGGCCCTCCCACATCAGCCATGTGTCAGGAAATGCATCACAGACTAGCCTGCAGGCCAGTCTGGTGTTTTCTCCCTCAAAAAAAAAAAAAAAAAAAAAAAGAATAGAAACTGCCTAGAGACATATAACTCTTGCAACGATTTATAATTTTATACACGATCCCTAAAGAGCACCAAGGGATGGTAAGATGACTCAGTGCACAACTTATTTAATTCCTGTATTTGTTTGTTTGTTTGTTTGTTTATCTATTTATGGCAGATCTCTGGCTGTCTTGGAACTCACTGCCTAGACCTGGCCGGCCTCAGACTCACAGAGACCTGCCTGCCTCCGCATGCTTGCACCTGGCTACCTCATTTAGCTTTAATTATTATCTTCTCAAAGCACTGTTCCAAACCCTGTCCCATCAAGGCCTCAGCGCATGAGTCTGCAGAGCACAGCTCAGTCTGCTCTGGAAGGAGAAATCAGGAAGGCCGGTTAGGAGACTGAAGGAGACGGTGGAGGACCGTGGTCTGAACTGATGTCTGGGGACCACATTTGGTCGCTGGAGTATGTGGCCGTTTCCTTTGGTGATTCAGAGACGGGCCTGCTAAAGGGTCTCAGGCTGGCAATGGAGCGAAAGGACGGCGTGAATTCCAAGCAACCTCAGCCCAGTCACAAGGTCCCCGCTAGTGCCATCTCTTTCCATCCAGTCCATCGCCAACCAGCACCATGTCTGGTTGACGCTTCTCTGTCTCCCAATCATGGTTGCTTCCTCGTGGTGCTGTGCCCCAGCTTCATAAGAAATGCATTCAGATGGGTTTGTCTGATGGAGTTGTTACCTGAGAATTACACAGATGCTGATTCATGTCATGCTCTGTGTCTGAGTCCTCATCTAATCGAACACCAGGAAATCACCATCTTCTAAATGTGAAATTACCCCTGAATAAATCATAACGTGAGGATCTCAGCAAGCCATGTTTCGGAAATGAAGTCTAAATAGGAGGGATTACAGAGGAGAAGATAAACAGCCCCTGTTCTGAAGATGATCCCTTGCATGGAGATGAGTCTAACTGGCCTGGCAGAGGTGGAGGTCTGGAGAGACACCTGCGTCTCTCAATTTGACTATCACACCATTGAAACAATGGATCCCCACAGTGGGAATTCCCCCAACAGTCAAATGCTGGAGAAGGAAAGGGGGCCAGCCAGAGGG
>JADRCD010223226.1:0-23612 GCA_019843815.1 Montemys delectorum
TCACAGATTAAATATGTGATTTATATTTACCTGTAGTCTCTCTCTATTGTGTCCTTACTTTTAACTTTGTGGTGCTACTAGAGGTGATCTCTGATAATATCCTGATAATAATATCCAGGTAATATCCTGATCACATTATTCACCTCTGAGTCACATGATCAGCCTTGACTTTTAATCATATTTTTGGAACTGCCATGATTCGGAGTATCCTTTTAGCCTTGCATTTTGAAAATTACATACGCTTTTTTATAGAATGCCTTGTTAATTGCATAACCTTCCATCATGCCCATTAGGGGAAAGGAGCAATCGATCATGCAACCAGAAAACCACCAAGCCCGGATAGGAATAAGATCAACTAAAGTATCTAGAACATGATACATTTTTAAGTAATAATTTTTCTGGCTAATATTTTTTTGCTTGAAAAGTCACTGATCTTTAATGACTAAATGTTTCCTTCTTCCCAAGAGTGTCCAATATCTCCTATGATCTATGTCAAAATTGTGGTTGTATTTTCTATCCTAAAAGTCAAACATCGACTATTGTTGATGTTTTATGGGCTTATTTTCAAAATCAGAGTTTGAATCTTTACTCTTTTGTAAAGTGTAAAAGAGGAAATCTGTAGACTTCGCTTGACATCAGTGTTCCATTCATATTTATGTTCATAAGGAGGCACACTATGAATAAGAAGTCAAGAAAATTTATAATTTAAAGAGTAAAATGTTATACAGTACCGGGATTTTGGCCTCTAAGCTTGGAGAGAGTCTAGGTAGTCCTTTACATCCTTCTAAGCACCCAACTGTAGAGAGGTCTAGAACTGAAACCAACCTCTAACAAGAGAAATATCACAAGGATATCCATTTGACAATTGAAATGATATCATTTTCTGTTATGATTAAACAAAAGTCTAAACATAGATTAATATTCTGACACTCAATAAATTCTTAAATGGAAGTGTGTGTTGTATTCATTCTTATTTTATTAAGATCAATTTTGGATTAAAAATTTTATCTTTGGAAGAACATTGTAATGTTGACATTATCATATTCTCAGTAGAAGATCCTGCATGACTATTCCTATGTCCGTTATTTCTCTGAATCTCCTGGGAACTTAGGTAACTTTCACCTCTTGATTACTCATGTCATCTATTTATTACAAGGAAACTTGGGATTATGTCCATTTATATACTGACATTTGGAGAGTAACATTAAAATACAGAATAATCCTTGTACTTTATAATTTTATTTAGAAACTATAGAATATAATAAGCCTTCAAGCTTCAGAATGCTTATACATATCATATATATTTCATTATTTACATTCTCCTATTGACAACTTTCTTACACCTCAAGTATTGGAAACACTAATTGCTCTTTTTTTAGTAGTTTTATTTGGTATGAATCAAACTGAAAGTAAAGTCTGTTATGACGGTATGCATTTCAAATAAAAAAAGGCAGCTTAGAAGTGCCTCTATGGGTTTGTCTTAGACTGTTAAAGCCAATTCTTTCAAATAACACAGCTTCATTGTCTTATGTTGTAATTTCAATACTGCCCATAGAGAATGATACAGTGAGTCATTTCCCACGTTCCTGCATTGTGACTATAGCTACAGAGCTACAAAGGACAGTTACAAGCATTAAAAAACATAGTTTTATGATCCATGCCCAGTCTTCTAATATACATGTCAGGTTTTCTTCAACTATCCAGTTTATTCTGTTGTTTATTAGCTGAAGAGTATCAATGCAGGTTTTCCCAAGGACAAATACTGCCTCAGGATGCTTTTCACTATCAGCGCTGACGAGTTAGCTTATGAACTATCTGTAGAATTTCCATTTCCAAAGGTATATTACACAAATCTCCAAGGTTCCATGCTCTCCAAGTCACATTAGTAAATATCTGCAAGGTTTCCATTTTCCTGACAGAAACAATTACAAATGCCATGCAAGAATAATTTCACACAGAGAATCAAGGCAGCCATCAGAATTCTCTCGTAGGTCGCAGTTGCAAATGTTTATGCTAATATTATTTGGCTCTTCGCCTTTCACTTTAGAAACCAGGTTACTCATTTCAGTCTGTTTCTTTTGTTGTCAGTGTAGCTCTAAAGGGGGAAAAAACATTAAGCAAAAGTAGGAGCAAGCTTTTTCCTCACTGTAAAACTATATGTTTTAAAACAAAATACCCTAGCCTGCTTTCTCCAGGGACCTCATCCATTAACTATTTCATTTTAGTGATGAATAAAATAGCTGCCATCTGGCCACTTTAAATGTATAGAGTTTCTGCTTCTAGAAAGAAATGACAGCATATAGAAAGGGAGGCCTGACATTGAATACACATTCTTAGAAATGTTTAGAAAATTGAATCCTCAGCCTGATTCAATATGTTCCTTGTAACTCACAAAATACAATTGAATGAATGAAGTCTTCTTTGTATCACTATTTTATGTAAACCCTTGTCCTTCTGAGGACAAGAGTATACATGAAATAATATTACTTTATTTGGAACTTTCTTTAAAAAAGCAATTCATCAACCATACTTGACAGTATCTACCAGTAATCCCACAATTTGTAAGACTTCTGAGGATTAAGTTTAGATCAGTCCAGACTATTTAAACTTATGTCCTGTCTCAAAATAATGCAAAAACCTATTTAACATTTTATACTTTCTTACCTAATATCTAGTGTTTCTGAATTGGGGAAAGTATATTTAATGTAGAAGCTAAATGTATAATTGTAGACATATGTCAACACAATGTCAAAGGCAGAAATATAAAAAGAAGAAAATTATTTTAAAACAAAGGAAGTTACAACTACAATCCACAAAGAAAACATCACAGGGAGAGAAGGCTCCTCCCTCAATTATGTCTTAGTACTTCACTCGCAGATAGACTAAATGAGCAGAATACATTATGGCAATATGGTTAAGGACAAGGCCAGTGAAACTTTAAACATGTAAGTAGATGCTTGTATGTAGACTGATTACTAAGGATAGTATTCTAGAAAATATGTCCCGAGGGAAAAGATTGGAAGCCTGCATGACCAGTTATTGTTTTCTCATATCCATACAATAAATACTTGCTCTTCCAAATCGGTCATGTAAATTACCTAGCTTTCCAAAATTGTCCTTAGCAGATTAAATGGAAAGCAAAAATAAAGAAGGAAATAAAGAAAGAAAAAAGAGAGAAAAAAAGAAAAGTTCTCTATAACAGCAATCAATTGAACACCAAATAATAAATGCATTTCAACGACAGACATTAGACATTCAAACCAATATAATACCTATAAAATTAAATTGTCTTTGGAAAGTACTTCCAGTCTTACAGACTAAATAAATATTTAATGTAAATTGGCTATATGTGGTTTTAAAAATAATTTATTATATTTAATTTTTGTGTGTCTGGGGTACAGTCATGTGCATTCAATAGCCTCTGTATGAAAGTCAGAGTATAACTTCTAGAACTGAGTGGGTTTTTTTCGGATTGTGACTCCCAGAGATAAAAATCTAAGTCACCATTAGTGTCAGCAAACACCTATAGGAACTGAGCTATTTCATTGGCTTAAGTTCAGCTACATTTTTAAATATCAATATAATGTGCATACAATTACCTAATAAAAGATGTTTGGGCTAAATCAAAAAGATTAGTAAAAAATAATAAAACATTGTAGAAAGATAAAATTAAGTTCTGTACATAAAGTATAAAAGACTACTATTTATTTTAAGAAATATTATTTTTATTAAATTTATTTATTTTTTACACTCCATATTCCATTCCTTGCCTACCCCATCCACCCTCTGACTGCTCCACATCCCACACCTACTCCCCACCCTCCATGTCTTCAAGTGGATGTCCCCACACCCCACCCCACCTGACCTCTAAACTTCCTGGGGACTCCAGTCTCTTGAGGGTTAGGTGCATCATCTCTGAATGAATGCAGACCTGGAAGTCCTCTACTGTGTGTGTGTTGGGGGCCGCATATCAGCTGGTGTATGCTGTCTGGTGGTCCAATGTTTGAGAGATCTTGAGGATACAGATTAATTGAGACTGCTGATCGCCCTTCTCCTGAGCTTCTTTCAGCCTTCCCTAATTTAACAACAGGGGTCAGCTGCTTCTGTCTGTTGGTTTTGTACAAATGTGTGCATCTGACTCTTTCAGCTGCTTGTTGGGTCTTTCGCAGGGCAGTTATAACAGGTCTCTTTTGTGCGTACTCCATAGGCTCAATAATAGTGTCAGCCCTTAGGGCCTCCCCTTGAGCTGGATCCCACTTTGGGCCTGTCACTGGACCTTCTTTTCCTCAGGCTCCTCTCCATTTACATCCCTGTAATTCTTTCATACAGGAACAATTATGGGTCAGAGATGTGACTGTGAGATGGCAACCTCATTGCTCCCTTGATGCCCTGTCTTCTGGCTGGAGATGGGCTCTATAAATTCCCTCTACATACTATTGGGCATTTCATCTAAGGTCTCTCCCTTTGATTCCTGAGAGTCTCTTACATCCCAGGTCTCTGGTGCATTCTAGAGGGGTCCCCCATCCTCCTATTTCCTGAGGTTGCCTATTTCCATTCTTTCTGCTGGCCTTCACAGCTATATTTATTTTCTGTCAACCAGTATCAGCTCAGGTTTCCCTCCCCCCATCCCATCCTGTCCACTTTTTGTCTCAGACCCCTCACTTCCCTCTTGTGATGGCTTTCTTTTCTCTCCCAAGTGGAATTGAGGCATCTCTCCACACTTGGGTACTTAAGCTTGTTGACAGTTTTGAGTTCTGTGGACTGTACCTTGGGTATTCTGTACTTTTTCTAATATCCACTTATTAGTGAGTACATACCATAAACATCCTTTGGGGTCTGAGTTACCTCACTCAAGATGACATTTTCTAGTTCCATCCATTTGCCTGCAAAACTCAGAATGTCCTTGTTCTTAATAGCTTAGTACTATTCCATTTTATAGATGAACTACATTTTCTGTATCCATTCTTCTGTTGTGGGACATTTAGGTTGTTTCCAACTTCTGTCTATTATAAACAAGACTACTATGAACATAGGGGAGCATGAGTCTTTGTTATATGTTGGAGCATCTTTTGGGTATATTCCTAAGAGTGGTATAGCTGGGTCTTCAGGTAGATCTATTTCCAATTTTCCGAGGAACCTCCAAATTAATTTCCAGAGTGGTTGTACCAGTTTGCAATCCCACCAACAATGGAGAAGTGTTCCTTTTTCTCCACATCCTCTCCAACATGTTTCGTCACCTGAGGTTTTGATCTTAGCCATTCTGATTGGTGTAAGGTGGAATCTCAGGGTTGTTTTGATTTGCATTTCTCTGTTCACTAAGGACTTTGAACTCTTCTTTAGTTAATTCACAGGCATTTGAGATTCTTCAGTTGTGAGTTTTTGGTTTAGTTCTATACCTCATTTTTTGATTAGGTTGTTTGATATTTTGGTAATTAACTTCTAGAGTTCTTTATATATTTTGGATATTAGCCCTCTGTCAGATGTGAGGTTAGTGAAGATTTTTACCCAATCTGGAGATTGCCAATTTGTCTTATTGACTATGTCCTTTGCCTTACAGAAGCTTTCCAGTTTTCCGAGGTCCCATTTATCAATTCTTGATTTTAGAGCATGAGCCAGTAGAGTTCTGTTTAGGAAGTTTCCCCCTGTGTCAACGAATTGAAGGCTCTTTCCCCACTTTCTCTTCTATTATATTCAGTGTGTATAGTTTTATGTTGAGGTTCTTGATCCATTTGGACTTGAGCTTTGTACAAGGTGACAAATATGGGTCTGCTTTCATTCTTCTACATACAGACAGCCAGTTAGACCAGCACCATTTATTGAAGATGCTTTCTTTTTCCCATTGTATATTTTTGGTGTCTTTGAGAAAGATCAAGTGACTGTAAGTGTGTGGTTTTATTTCTGGGCCTTCAATTCTATTCCATTGATCAACTTGTCTGTCTCTGTATCAATACCATGCAGTTTTTTTTAAATCACAATTGCTGTGTAGTAAAGGTTGAGGTCAGGGATGGTGTTTCCCCAGCTGTTATTTTATTGTTAAGAATTATTTTTGCTAGTCTGCTTTTTTTGCCTTTCCAGATCAATTTAAGAATTGCTCCTTCCATGTGTTTGAAGAATTGTGTTGGGACTTGATGCATATTACATTGAATCTATAGATTGCCTTTGGAAAGATGACTATTTTTACTATGTTAATTCTGTCTATCCATGAGCATGGGAGATCTCTCCATTTTCTGAGATCTTTTTCAGTTTCTTTCTTGAGAGACTTGAAGTTGTTGTAATATAGGTCTTTCCCTTGTTTGCTTAGAGTTACCACAAGATATTTTATATTACTTGTGGTTATTGCGTAGGAAGTTATTTTCCTAATTTCTTTCTCAGTCTTTTTATTCTTTATATAAAGGAAGGCTACTGATTTATTTGAGTTAATTTTATATCTTGGCACGCTGCTGAAGTTGTTTATCAGCTGGAGAATTTCTCTGGTAGAATTTTTGTGGTCACTTATGTATACTATCATATCATCTGCAAATAGTGATACCTTCATTTCTTCTTTACCAATTTGTATCCCCTTGATCTCTTTTTGTTGTTTTATTGTTCTAGCTAACACTTCAAGTACTATATTGAATAGATATGGGGAGAGAGTACATCCTTGTCTTGTCCCGATTTCAGTGGGATTGTTTCAAGTACATCTCCATTTAATTTGATATTGGCTGTTGGTTTACAGTTAATTGCTTTTATTATGTTTAGTATGGGGTTTGAATTCCTGATCTCTCCAATACTTTTAACATGAAGGGATGTTGTATTTTGTCAAATGCTTTTTCTGCATTTAAGGAGGTGATCATGTGATTTTTTTCTTTGAATTTATTTATATAGTGGATTTTCATATACTAAACCAACCTGGCATCCCTGGGATGAAGCCTACTTGATTGTGGTGAATGACAGTTTTAATGTGTTCTTGGATTTGGTTTGCAAGAATTTTATTTAGTATTTTTGCATCAATATTCATAAGCAAGATTGGTCTGAAGTTCTCTTTTTTCATTTGAAATGAAAAACTATTGAAAATACTACAAATGTCAACAAGGTTGTTAATTTGAAAAACTATGTTTTATGTCTTGATCATACCCTCAAAATGTTACTTAACTTTTAGGATTGTAGCTTCTGTCTCATTGTGGTCAAACTGTAGTGCTTTTGTTTGAATAATCATTATTTTTCTCATTAATAACACAAAAGATCCCCAAATGAGAAAATTAGTAATATAATGAGTAAAAGAAGCATTCATTTAACTGAGAAGATGAAAGTTCTTGACTTGATAAAATATAGTATTCTGAGAGTTTCAATATATTATATAGAAACAAGAAGAAATCTATGAAGTTGTGAAGGAAAAGAAATTTGTGCTAGATTTTCTGGTGTACATCAAGCAGAAAAAAAAGATGAAATCTACTCTGTGTGCTCAATTCTATGTAGAAATGCAAGAAGTATTAAACCTCACCTGTGTTTGTGGGTTTATGTACAGGGAAAAAACTATCACATACATTGTGTGTAGTAAGAATCTCAAGGTTGAAATAAATCCTGGAGATCTTGGAGTGTATTGACAATTGATGATGGAACACTAATAAATCACATAATTGTTTCCCATCCAAAATGCAAGTGGAAGGACCAGAACTAAGCCCAAAATTGTTGACTACATTGAGTATGTGTCTTTACTTATTACATAAGTATGCATGTCATAATATTTGTGAACAAACTGTAACATAGTTGTCCTACTTGGGGTTTTATTGCTTTGATGAGACACCATAACCATGGTGACTATTAATAAGAAAACATTTAATTGGGGCTTAGAGTTTAGAGGTTTAATCTATAATCAAATGGTTGGAAGGATGGTGGCATGCACACAGACCTGGTGCGGGAAAGGTAGCTGAAAGTTTTACAACTTGATCTGCTAGCAGGGGAAAGTAATGAAACATATTTCCTCCAACACCATATCTACTGCAACAAGATCACATCTCCTATTAGTGCCCCTCAGTATAAGGTTACAGGAGTCATTTTTATTCAGTCCAACACAATGGCCCACATAGCATTTACTCTATCCTCTGAGATTATTTGATGCTGAGGAATACCCTTATAATTACTTGAAATATTCATTGAGGTTCTATTATATCAATTGCTAGTTTATGAACGTAATGAAGTTAGGTTGGAAAAATAGACTTTCTTCAGTTCTTGTTTTCTACACCAGACATTGTTGTCAGGTGAAGAATAAATAAGGAGGTAATACATACATTGCATATTGAATATATGATACAGATAAAAATTCTATTATATATTGTTTACTACTCTAGAGGTGGTAGGGACAGAGAGAATGGAGCTGACAAGTGAAATGGACTAAGTCTCATGGGATAGTCAACTGTATTCAGAGCGACAGACAATTTATACACTAAGCGTTAAGAGGATTCACATGTGTAAAGTATACAATCACAAAAGAAAGCTTAACGTGAAAGACAAGTTATATATGACAAAAATTTTTTTTAGTTTTTTTTAGATGCATATAAGCAAATAACAATAATCAGTTATAATAGATAATCTAAAGTAAACTCACTTCTACCTGCTATGCCTGTAAAGGATGCAAAAATACATTCCAAAAGTATTCTCATGTTTTTGAAGGAACTGAAGTCACAAAACACTTCTCTTGAATATTCACATATATGTATTCAGGACAGACCAATTGGTATCAGAAAACCAATTTTTGTGCTCTTCCCCAGGGAAAACAATTTCTCCTGCATTTATGATTCCGTAGTTACCCATAGTTGTTTGTCTAGAGCTGAGGCCTCCTAAGCTTTATAAGGGGAGGCGGTATATGAGGGCATTTAGAGGGAAGAAGTAAGTGGGAAAAATAGCATATTATAATTTCAAATATATAATTATAAAAGAATGAACAAAAACTCTTGATGAACTCTTAGAGAAAAATTATTAAGAAATTATACTAGAGTTGATAAATGATTCATGAATATTAAAGAAAAATAGAAAATTCCCATGTCATAAATAATGGATATGATCAGGAGAAAGTCTGGAGAAAATAGAGAGGATGATAGGTGAACAGGTTCATAATTCATTATATAATGCATATTTTTATGGGAGTTTCAAAATTTAGTAAAAATTTACAAAAGAATTGGGTGTTATACAGACAAAGTATAATGTTTAAACTTAATAAGAGATGTTATGTTGAAATATATGTGGCTTCATATTTCTGGAACATAATATTTAAACTAAATACTTACTGGAAATTATATCAACATATTTCCAGTTAACATATTGTAAATTTTACAGAGGCTTGAATTTTATCCTATAATTAAAATGAAATTGGTGCTATTAAATGTTTAAAGCCGATGAATGACTTAGTTTGCATTGTGATCTTCTCTAGGATCATATCATATGTTCTCAGAGTCAGTTTGCTGTAGATGGAAGTCCCAGCCCAGTAGGAAGACTATAGCAAAATTTCACATGGGAGAGAGCTGATGGGCTCACTGAGATAAAGTATTGAAGATGCACCAAGGAGAAGAATTTGATTTTAATGGAAAGTGGTACTTGGTTAATAAGGACTTATATATTGCAATAATCTGCATAATATAGTAAGTGATTAGAAGGTGGGCCCACAATTTAAAGCAGGAGACAATAGTTGAGTTTTACATTTAACTAAAAAATAACAGAGATAATTTGTAGAAATTATTCTGATAATTAAATATTACTTATTATAAATAGTTTTATCATTCAGTATTTTAATGGTTATAAGAAAAAATTCATAATTAAGTAATTATATTTTACAAATTTATCTATTCATCTATTTATGCATTTACTTATCTGTAAGCCACAGAAAATATAGTTTAGTATCAAATAAAATTCAAAACACATATAATATGCTTTCATTCTTATGAATTTCTTTTAAAGTTATTCTTATTTATTTGATATATGTCAAAAATAACTTGATATTTTGGAAATAGCATTTTTTTTAGAAATCATTCATTTATAATCTGCTCATTTAAATATTGATAATGTGAGATTTGAAAAATACATAAATACAACATTAAGACAGTCAGTATGTACAAATCTTAAAACATTACTTGTTAAAAGTCAATGTTTTATATATCTTTTACTGGGAAGTTTTTCAAAACTACACATAGCAACTCAAGTTAAATTTCCCCTCTAGTTTTGCCTAAGGACAGTAAGTACAGCTACTTTCATTTCAGTTTTGGTCTTCTGCCCAGAAGTTAACTCCCAAAAGTTAAATAAATCAATATGGGTTCATCTCAGTAGCTTAGCATGAGGTCATCAAGAGAGACACAAACTAGATAAGATTTGGTCCCGTGGGGAACATTTTTTTATAACTTAGAGTTTTCAGTTATCCATATATGTAGTTAAAATTCTACCTTAAAAATTTAAAAATTTTTCAAAGAAGAGTGCTATTAGATTCCTTTATTTATAACTTAACTGAGTTTGTTTCATCAGACATTATATTGAGTTTTACATCTTCCCATTTCTCCATTTCCCTACACTCAGTGTTTTGACCTTGAGTTAACCTTTCAAGTTATCTGCTATGCATTCTCTATACATCAAAAAATAGTTAAAATTTTAACAGCAATCTCTACCACAGTAGCATTTTATAACATTCTCTCAAGAGTTAAATTAAAAAATAGTAAAATTTCAATGTTCTTGTAGAAAGGAAAATATCTTTATCTTCCAATGGTCTCCTGCAGAACATGTTTAAGTCAATGCATTTGTAATATGGAGTGAAACTTCATCTGTGTTCTGAATAACTGTATTTCAGTTTTAAATGATTGCATCATGGGATGTGAGAAGAAATTTGAAACTGAGCAGACTGTCTTCCTCAGATAGGTTTATGTCATCAAGAAAAATAAGTTGAAATAACAGTTACAGAATACAAATTTCAATCCTGCTCTGGTTTCCAATGCCTTTCCTTCATGATTCAGGATTAAAACTTTGCTCTGTTTAATTCTATGTTGCAGTAACTCTAGACAAATCTCTTAAAAATGTTTAAACTGATATAGTGACATAAATATCAGTGTTTTTTCAAGTATCTTTGTGACTTACATGTGTGCCTGTTGACATGTAATGGAACCAAGGTAGATAAAGTGCTATAGAGTGCTCAAAACAATGAAGTTCAAAATATTAGTCAAGTCCGTGAACACTAGTATTTTCAAATCCAAGACTTCTTCCAACTGAGCTGTGCTATTTAGTTCCACTTAACAAATGTGAAAATGTAGGGAAGCATGTGTATATGTGTGTGTGTGTGTGTGTGTGTGTGTGTGTGTGTGTGTGTGCGCATGTGTGTGTGTGTATATTTGTATGTGTGTGTGTGTGTGTGTGTGTGTGTGTGTACTTAGAACTTATAACTGAAAACATCCAACTTCAACTTTGTTCTGCCTTCACTATACTCAAACTTTTATGCATTCACCTGTTTCTATACTCAGTACTAAATAGAAAAGTCAAGCCATCATTAAAAGACAGTCAATGGGAAGTAACTAGAGTGCATATTTGTGTCAAGAGAGCAGCCTCTCTGATTTGGTACCACATAGCTTCTCACTGACATTCTTTCTTATCAGATATGTGGCACTAGGACTCTCTCAGAAGGGCTTTGAGATCCAGACTTCCTGAGATCTGGCTTCATTGTAGAATGCAGTACTTGATTTCCAAATGTAAAATATCAAGTTAGAATTGTTTCTGTTTTATTTCCTTAATGCGTATGTATCTTTGTCTTGATTTTCTGGGCTTATATCTCCTGTATCATAAAAGCTCAAATATTCTAAATACATTTTTGGTGGTAATCATTCAATGTAATATTAGATATTTTATCTAAAACGTTCCTAAACAATATTCATAGCCCCAGACATAGTTTCAAAAGTGATTCATTTTTTTTTAGAGTGGCCTTTTTAATATTAAAGCACGCAATGTTGTATAATCTAGATTGATCATATGTTGTGTTAAACATAGCTTAAATGTCGTTATACATTCATGTTAATGTATAAGTTGGAATGTACATGAAACCTAGCGATTGCTGGACTTTTTCTAACATTTGACATCTAGAGAACAAGCATTACATTGTAGAGGAATAGAATGGGGAAAGAAGTTGCCTGGGAGAAAGAATGGTTTTAAGGCCTACTGGTCAGTCAGAAAATATGATATTTTGATCTTAGGAATCTGATGGGTGTAAGACGAAGTTGAAAATTGTCATTTCAAAGCCCAAGTGGCAGCACATGCTGTTGGAGATATGGAGCAAGGAGGTGATTCCCTCATTGCTGGTGGGAGTGCAAATTGTACAAACACCTTGGAAATCAATCTGGTGGTTTCTTAGAAAATTGGGAGTAGTGCTACATCAAGACCCTGCTCTATTCCTCCTAAGCATTTACCCACAAGATGCTCTGCCATCCCACAAAGACACTTGCTCAACAATGCTCACAGCAGCTTTCTTCAAAATACACAAAATAAACTTCAAAATAGAAACAACGCAGACATTCCTCCACTGAAGAATAGATAAAGAATATATGGTACCTTTACATAATGGATTACTACTCAGCTATTGAAAACAAGGACATTGTGAAATTTGCATGGATGGAACTAGAAAAGATTATTCTGAGTGAGGGAATAAGACCCAGAAGTACTATCATGGTACAAGTGAATATTAGCCATAAAGTACAAAATAACCATGCTATAATCCACAAAGCCAAAGAAGCTAAGAAACAGGAAAAGCCCGAAAGAGAATGCTTCAATCTCAACCAAAAGGTCTATTTTTGTTAGATACTGATAGAGTTTATAAACCATTTCACAGTTAATTTGTTTACAATTGGCCAATCTATCTATAAATTGAAGTCAGGTGCAATGACGTAGAAGTACATGGGCAGCAAAAATACAGAATATGCTACATTGTTTCTTGCTTACTTAAAATTAATATCACAGAACTTCACAGTTAAATAATAATAAACATTGATCGTTACTCCTGCTTGTGATGGGTGCAGTAGGAGTGGAGTAGTCTAACTCCATTATCATATATGTATACAATTGATGAGGGGCTTCATGCAGTGGGAATTAAACAAGATGTCCAAGAGAATAGTAAGGAATCCAGAAAGAAAACTTAACATTCAGTTTCATCATGCTTTTCAACAGTTTTTGGAATCTAAGTTGAACCACCCAAAGGAGTAGGGTTGAGGTCCTATTTCAGAATATAAGTAACTTGCCTAACATAATCTTGTTCTGAATGTGTCTATTTATACTGACATCCCTTTGCTTAAATCTCATAATAGCTTTCCATTTCACCTTAAATAGAAGCTCAGATTCTTAAAATAGCCTAATGACTTATAATAAATATCTTTTTTACTTCACATCTTCTGCTCATCCCACACTTATTCCATCCCAGTCCTTCTCTCCACAGCTTTATTAAATGACAATCTTTCAATAAAACTAATTCTGAAATCTCTCTTGAAATTTCCAAGATCTCTCAAAGCTTCTATACTAGCCAGGCTCCTCTAGTGACGAACTGATGGGGAATATCCAGGAATATATGAAGAGAAATTTCCTCGAACACTTGGCTCCAGAAAAGCCTGAGAATTGTGCAACCCAGGAAACATTGTCACTATTCTTTATTTTAGATTGAAAGCCTAAGGGTCCAGGGCCATTGGTATAAAGTCTGTAAATGCAAGACTGGACATTGGAGTTGTAACATCCAACCTAGGAGAATAGATTTTCTAGAAAGAATAGATTCAACTGGGATAGGACAGCAATCTTCTTTCTTTGCATTACCTGAGAAACCAGACTTCTTTTGTTTATTCTTCTCTCATATATTACATTGCAACCCCAGTTTTTCCTCCTTCCCCTCCTTCTATTCTCTTCCTCTCAGTTCCACAATCTTTTAAATAGTGGCTCCTCATATTAAGGGGGTGGTGCTCCACCTCAGTGCACTGGCCAATGTACAAATCTTCCCTGAAAAAAAAAACTCACAGAGAGATATACTGTAGTGTCTTACCAAAATATTTTATATATCCCTAATCCAGTCAACTTTAAACTTAATATTTCCTTTCCTACTTATTTTTATTCATTCCCTTGGAGTAGTTATTGGTTCTCTGATGCCATGAATACAAAGAACATATTCCCCATCATAGCATGATGATGTTATCAACAGAAACTGAAGTGCCTAAACAAAACTAAATGCTCAGAACATTGTGTAAGATATTTAAATACACTGATACTGATACTATACTGTTTACGTCTTGTGTGGGGGTTAGATTTATTTATTTTTTTATTAGATATTTTCTTTATTTACATGTAAATTTTCCCTTTCCCAGGTTCTCCTCCAAAAAACAAACAAACAAACAAACAAAAACAACAAGAACAAACTCCTTTTGCCTCCCCCCTCCCCATGCCTGCCACCCCACCCTCTCCCACTTGTTGGCCCTGGCATTCCCCTACACTGGGGCACAGAACCTGTCCCACAGGATTTGGCATTCGAACATCTGATTTCCCAAATAGTGGTGCTGTTTAGGAAATTTTAGGAGGCGAGATCTGAGATTTGAAATTTTCACATAGTTCCTGTTTCCTCTGATCACTGTTTGCAGCTGAGTACCTGAGCTCTCAGTTTCCTTTTTCTGGTTACCATGCTTCCTGCTTGCTCCCACGCTTCTCTTCATAATGGACTCTTATCTCTGTGGAACCAGAGCCAATATAAACCCTTTCCAATATAAATGTATTTTGTCATGGCTGTTTTTTCACTGCTACAGAAGAGTAACTAATTTATATGAATTACAAAACGTAACTAGTTGATATGATAATTAGGAGAATTCTTAGATTGTGACAGAAACTTGAAACACATCCCTTTAAATTGACAGTCAGGAATTCTTGGAAATGTAAATCACTGGTCTCTGGTAGCAAGATATTTACAAACCAAAGTACTTTATGTGGGAAAAATGTCAGGCAAAGAGTCTGAAGAAGGGACATGCGGTTTCTCTAGGTCACATGCAGTAACATATCCTATTAATTATCTTCACTATTCCTCTTGCCTCAGAATAAAAGTTATGTAATATAAGGAATTTGTACATTTTATTGTTTAATACTGGGACAGAGATTAGTTTGTATTTTGGAATTAAAGATCAATAAATATTTACCAAATCTGACAATACTATTTTCCTATATTGTGCACTATTCTTTTATCTACATAGCTCCTATTCTTTCATCTTTTAGCTACTATTGGAAGAAACAAATGAACACATAAGTTTATCATCATATGCTACCAATGTATTTTCTGTTTAAACATCAGTGACTTTGCATAGACGTCAGAGAAATGAGCAAAGGAGAATAGATGAAAAATATTGAATCCTGTCTTGCTAGACTGATTTAGCAGTCATGTGGTCTACAATACCAGCAGCTTTGCCTTATACCATTCAACCACAGAGAGTGGCACAAATAAAGGCAAAGAGCATAATATGTCCAAGAAGAATAATGAAAAGATGATAAACAATGATAAATGTTTCTTAATCCATGCCTATTTAGACAAAATTGATATCTTCTTAAAGCTTGTTTAGAAGGGAGACCTTCAAGGATTAGAACCACTCAAAGAAATGCAGGACAAATGTTATATTTAATCACAACACTTTCAGAGTTCATAGCTCTCCCTCAGTCTCTCTGACACACCACATACATTTGTAAACATGTGCCTATGAGGATCTGAGGGTTACTTCAGGTGACTTTTTGTTCCACTTTGAGAAAGTATAACTTTTATTATTTATCTACTGTATATGCAAAGTGCCAGCCCATGCACTTCTAAAAATCATCCTCGTAGATGTCCAGCTTTTACGTAGCCATGCTTGCATACTCGCATTGCTAAACCTTTGACCCACAGATCAATCTCCCCACCCCCTATTCCAATGTGAAATTCTACAAAACAGTAGGAAAGATGATATTCATCCCACTCTATACAAAACACACACACACACACACACACACACACACACACACACACACACACACAGCTCAATTTGTAATGCTCAACAAATTTCATCAATTTAAATTCCACCATATTTACTTGGATTGTCTTTCAGTAACGAAAAGTTTAATTTACGTCTGGGCTGTAAGAATCTCTCATCCCTGAATGTTAAATTGCTTTATATTGGAAACTACATAAAATATCCAGATTATTTAGGAGCAGTTTTGGGATGGATATGTAGTGTCTTTTAAAAACTAACAGGTGACATGCACTAAATAATTAATAATTACCAAACATCTTTATGGCCTTTGAGTACATTCTTTCTCTATAGTGATAGAGTAAAATAAATCAGATTCTAGTTACATGTAATTGTACTGTAACACTTTGGGAAAATATATTTAAATGGTGCTAGCTCATGTCACCCTGAATTGCTGTCAAGAGAGCCAGGACTTGGAGAGCTTCATCTAAGGACTTGATATTTTAAAACCCCTATGGCTAAAGGGTCAAAGAAGAGACAGTATATATTTATCATGAGGCACTTTATCTGCTTGGAAACTGGATCACTTGATAACTCACAGCAGTGTTTAAAAGGATAGTTTTAAAAATTAATTATCTGGAGGTCTTTGTTGTTAAGATAGTATAATAGGTTTTGATTAAACTTTGCAGGATCAGTAACAGGAATTCCCTAAAGTGCTGCTGTGCCTGAGATGACTTGCAGCAGAGACTGGCTGCTTATTTATCAAAGTCATTTTCCTTTAACTCTTCCTGGAAAGGCTATTACACAGCCGGAGTACATTCCTAGCTCTCTCTTACAGGTGAGTATGGCGACGCGGTTGTGTAGTATCTTGCAGAATGAGCATGGATGGCGTGTCCCCACTTAGAAACTTAGCTGGTGACAAAATCCTAGGTGATGCATTCCAGCCTTCTCTTATTTCTGATAAGATGCAGAAGCTCCAGAAGTCAGCACTAGTTTACAGCATCCAGAAGAACTACACATTAGAAGGATACATGAGACCTTGTCCTTTGCATGGTAGTTTACATAAAAAAAAAAAAAATAGAGTGCTATGTAGCTCAAAATAAGCTTTTACTATGTAGCAAGAATTTTGGTTTCTTTGAAAGACACAGAAATGTTGTTGGAATATGTTTTCTTCTTAATCCCCAGGTGTGGGATTCCAGGCTGCTTCAGATTATCCACAGGGACCACGGTTTGATTTGGGCTTTAGCAGGTTATGTGATTTTCACATCTTCAGATAGTTTCTGTGAGGGCGCGATGTTTTGAATTCTGCAACTCTTCAGAGGTATATACATGTTAAGGGCTCCAAGGCTGTTGTTGGTTGTTGGATGTTTTCTGTGAATTGCTGTTGCTTGCAGTTTGTTAAGGAGATGTGCATGAAAAAGGAAGAATAACATGAAGAAATTATATATCATGACTTGCCCCGTACTCATCAGCAGGACGTAGTCTAAGGATAACACTTGCCTGTTTCTACTCTATCCTTTTTTCTCTCCTATCTCGCTAAGAAGTTGAAAACGTAGAAAAGGAGTGGACAAGGGTATAAGGGAAAAGGAACACAAAGTAGGAAAAGCTATAATACTATCATAAGCTTATAACATTTTCTGAGTTTGCATAAGATTTAAAGGAGTATATAAGAAGATATTTCATTCTAGTAGCCCAGCAAATCCACAAAAACTTAAATTATATAGAATCAAATTGCTTATGTTAGGTGGAAATCTGTAAAGACCTGATACACCTGGACCAAAAAGGCAAAGCTGGAATGGAAAAGTAAGATGGTTTTGAAATTATTGGAAATAGAAATCAAGTATATTCCATCAAATGATCCAAGGGATTCAAAGCTTTTTCTGCTCAGTAACTTAGTATACAGATGATTAGTCATTCCTACAGAAGCAGCAGTTGTGGGAACTAAGGAAGTATGTTCTGTGTGAGGCAAAGCACTCTAACAGGCCATTTCTAAACACGCTTGCATCACATTTAACACAGACAATATGAGAGATCATGGACTGCTGGGCAAAAAAGAAGATGAGCTCTATTATATTATCTGTTGCCAAATAAGAAGTGTGTTCCTATGATCATGGAGTTTGGAGAATTTCCATGAGAATAAAGATTTACTATGCTGTGCTTTATTCACTAAATCATGAAGGGGACAGGACCACCTGGGATAGACTTCATTTTGGAATATTGCTTTTATATGCCTGAAAGCTCTAATTATGGCCATATCTGTGACTCTGGAAAACCTCAAGTGTCTTGAGACTAAGCATAATTTTTTGAAGAGAAAACAGAAACATTTCGTACAGTAAAATCCCAGTCTCCTGTTTGAGTTTAGCCTAGACCACCCTGGTATAGCAACGACTTGTCTTGCATATCCAACCAGCTTTTAGCTACCTTTCTAGAGTTGTCACTGTCATTCTGAGTTTTATTCTTGAGTATTCTCATAGGGCAGCATACATGTATCACATCCTTCTTCTCTCCCTCCTAGGGGTAAACTGACCAGAGTTAAGGTTTTCAGGTTCAACCCCTGACACAAAAGCTTCAAATATCAAGATCTCTGACAACTGGATATTTATAAATATGCTGATGATATAAAAATATCATTCTTTTATACCAATGGTTTCTCTATTCTGCCCATACATCCTTAGATAACTCTTGCAGCTGTCCATTTCTGAGTTCATTTCTTTTCAGCCTCTCATCCGTTATATAAACTGCAAAGAGGTATGTGATTATTCTGTTCTTAACGGTAACTTTTATTTTAAAGGTAGATTCTGCTGTTTATACGTAAAATCTTGACTGACTAAATTAGTCAGAACAGCAGTGAGTCAAAGCAATCACCTTCTCGCTTAAGTTATTTCTGTCACTTTATTTTAGTCATTGATACAAGAGCTCACTAACATGCTCTGAATTTGTAAGACTGTGACTTTCTATGGTTGCTTAGAAAGCCCTCTGATAAGTTAAACTCTAACTTCTGTAAAATAGTTTTGAAAATGTACAATTTATTAATACTTCTTTGAGAATATTTGTGAACCCTTTTTAAATATTGCTTCCTTTTGTATGCTTTATCTGTAAAGCAATATTAGATTTAAAGAATAAGCAAGAGTCAGAATTCCTCTCTACATTTCTCCTTTGTTCAAGGAGGTTTTTTTCACATGACACTGATATGATATACTGTTAAAGTAATTTGAACACCCACTTTTGAAATAGTAAACAATGTATTAAACATACTTATGTTGGATTTTATTTATTTGTGTTGTAAAAGTTCATGTGATGTGAGATGTATTACACAGCCACTAGTACATCATTATATACAAATGTCTCTGGTCCCTTGGGCATCACATAGCTACTAATCCTTGGAAAGTTTTAACCAATGGTTTGCTTTAAACACTGTCTGCACTGTTTAGAATGCTATGGCTGTGAAATAATACAGTATCTACTAAGTTTGGTTTCTACTACTATTCTAAAAGGGCTTGTCTAAAGTAACTGACAGAGAAAACGGTTCCCTTCATATTATACTTCTAGGTAATAGTCCAACACTTCAGAATGTCAGAGTGGGAATGTAAGTCAGGAACCTGGAAACATGGGAGCTGAAGATGCCATGGAGGAGAGCTGCTTACTGGCTCACACTTAATGGCTTATGTGCCCTCCTTTCCAATATACTTAGGGCCAATTGAACAGGGTTGGTTCCACTCACAATGTGCTGGACCCTCTCATACAAAAATTAATCATGCAACTGCACATAAGGAAATACAATGGGGGAGGCGATATTTTATTTGGGGAGTTCTCCACTTCCCAAATAAGTCTAACTTGTGTCAAAGAATTAACCAAGACATATGGAAAAACTTCTTTCGTACAGGATTTCTATCTCTTTCTCTGTCTCTCTGTCTCTCTCTGTCTCTCTGTCTTTCTGTCTCTCTCTGTCTCTCTCTGTGTGTCTTGCTACTTTATTTCCACTTATTACCGAAAATATTAAAATATGTTCTATATGCAGCTCTTTTACTCTTCGGCACGTGTATGGATGTTCAAGTTGATTTTAGCTTCTAGTAATTATTGATAAAACTGTTACACGTATTCGTAGGCTTTTTGTTGGTGTTTTGTTTTGTGACCAGCTCTCACTTTGTATTCATTTTTACCTAGAACTCAACAGCCCAGACTGGCCTATGAATTCAGGCTTCTCTGACCTCAACCTCAGTGCTAGAATTACAGGTATAAGCCATCACCCTGGGCTACTTCTGGGATTTCTTAGAAGGTAAGTATCAGGTATAAGAGGAGACAGAGATGATATGCAGAGGGTCAGGAATTTGAACAAATGTGTATAGAAATGGGGGATATGGAACTGGGGGTAGCTACCAGCAAGTCCCAGATGCCAGGAAAGCAAGAGGCTCCCAGGAACCAACTGGGATGAGGTTAGCTGAAATGCCCAACAAAGTGGAGGGAGAACATTTAGAGATCATTTCGAGAGGCTAGGCAAGGCCTCCAGTTGAGGAATGGGGCCACCCAGTCATCTCCATTTTTAACTCAGAATGGCTTCTGTCTAAAGGAAATATGGAGGCAAAGTATGGAGCAGAGACTGAAGGAAAGGCCATCCGGAGACTACACCTCCTGGGGATCCATCCCATATACAGTCAACAAACCCAGACACTATTTTGAATGCCAAGAACTGCTTGCTGACAGGAGCCTGTTGTAGCTTTCTCCTGAGAGGCTCTGCCAGAGTCTGACAAATACAGAGATGGATGCTCACAGCCAACCATCAGGGTCCCGAATGGAAGAGTTAGAGAAAAGACTTAAGGAGCTAAAGGAGTTTGCAACTTCATAGGAAGAACAACAATACCAACCAACCAGACCTCCCAGAGACTAAACCACCAACCAAAGAGTTCACATGGAGCGACCCATGGTTCCAGCAGCATATATAGCAGAGGATGGCAGTGTTGGGCTTTAGTGGGAGGAGAGGCCCTTGGTCCTGTGGAGGCTTGATCCCTCTGTGTAGGGGAAGGCCAGAGCAGGGAGGCAGGAGTGGGTGGGTGGGTGAGGGAACACCCTCATAAAAGGAGCATAAGGGGGAATGGGATAGGGGGTTTCAGGAGTGGAAACTGGGAAAGCAGATAACATTTGAAATGCAAATAAATAAAATATCCAATAAAAAAAGAGAAAGTTGAAAAGTAAGCTTTTAGATACTTTGGTATTTGTGCAGAATCTTAATTGCTACACTGAGATGTTTAGTTTTGTAATATGCCATTTTTTCTTTCTCTTGTGAGCACCGAATGACAGTTTCTTTTGCTGAAAGTCCTCTATGTATTTGAGGTGATTAAGAGGATCACTGAAGATACAATAGGTTTATGGTGGTATAACATTTTATTCAGATGTTTAAATCCACAATGATTAAGGTTTTTATTTTTCACATTATTTTTGTGAGTTAGATATGTTCTTTTAGGGCTATTAGTTTAGACTTTCAAACCATTTTTGTGATACTTATTGTCTTTTTATGTTGAATTTTAAAGAAGTTAATTAATTTCATAGTTTATCATTTGGCCTTTTGGAAGACAAATTTTGCAATTTTTTTCCTAGTCTCTGAATTTGTTTTCATTTTATTCCAATGACTTCCATACAGCAGTAGTTTAGAATTATAAAGTTATACTTAAGGTCCTTACTTTTCTGTAGACTATTTTTTCCATATTATATCTAACTCAGCTGCAAACTGTAGATCAACTTTATTACCTCTTTTATTATATTGAAAGATATTGTGGAGTTTTCTGTTTATTAGTTCTAACCTATTAGCCATTTGAATTAATTTCCTAAAAAGTGTAAAGAGTGAATATAAATTCAAGTTTTAACACTTGGATTTGTGCTGAATCTATTTGTTGAGTCTTTGTTCTTCAATAAATCATGTTTACTCTTTGTGAACAATCATTTGACCATATTTGTGTGGATACAGTAGGTTTTTTTAATTTTTCTGTTCTACTTTCTCTGATAGCTAATTTTATATTAACTTGACACAGCAGTCTTGGAGAGAAGAACTCTTAGTTGAGAAAATGCCCCCACCAAATTGACTGGTGTGCAAGCCTACAGTACACTGTCTTAATTAAAAATAATATGGGAACATCTAGCTCATTGTGGTGTTGCCAAAAATGAGTTGGCGGTTCTGGATGCTATATGAAATTAGGCTGGATACAATGAAGGGACTTTAGTAAGCAGCTCTTTGTCATTGTTGCTTTTTCAGATCTTTCCCTGACTTCATTGACAATCAACCATGATGTAGAATTTCAATCTGAAATAGACCCTGTAATCTCCAAGTTGCTTTTATTCTATTATATAAATAGAAATTAAGCTAAAACATTGTCTTTTAAACTTTTAACTCACAACATTTACTTGTTCAGAGTAGCATTGGTTTATCATAAAAATTATTCATGTCAATCATCATATTTTTGAATATTGTACCAATTTCACAAAGTTCATTCATTGCTATTATCAAAATAGTATTTCTGTGTATACATATTTGTATGTATTCATGATGTATTGATGCACATAAGTATGTACATATGTAGGCAAAGTTCAGTGCTGGTTATCTTCCTGGATCATGCTCTAACTCATTTCACTGAAGCAGGAACTCACTGACTGGACAAAACTATTTAGCCAGCTAGGTGCAGGGACTCTCTTTTTCCCAACTCAGGAATTAAATATAAATGGAATTGTGCCACAGTGTGTTATTTGGTTGCTCTGGATCCAAATTTATACTTACACAAAAATATTTTACCCACCAAACCCCAACTCCCTAGTTAAAAATATTTTAGAGCCGGGCGGTGGTGACACATGCCTTTAATCCCAGTAGAGGCAGGAGGATTTCTGAGTTCAAGGCCAGCCTGGTCTACAGAGTGAGTTCCAGGACAGCCAAGGCTACACAGAGAAAACCTGTCTTGAAAAAAAAATATTTTAGCACTTTTCTTATATTTTTATATTTTATCATCATATATCTTTAGATCTTTAGATTCTACTTGAATTATTTACACCACTGTGTTTGTTTGTCTATCCCATTCTCAAGTAACTTGTACTTGCATTTCTTATCTCAGAACTTTATCACAAAGGATAACCATGTTGTCCCCAGCATCTCAATAGCATGAGGATATTTCATCTTTAGCTTTTAGTTACTGGCTCATTTTTAAGTTCATAAATATGATACTTCTAGGTTAATGGGACTGTATTCCCCAAAGCATATCTGTTTATTCATGCTCTGAACTGGTTCCTGTCAGAAGCAGTGAAATTCATTCAATCATATATTTCAGCAAGTATGTCTACCACCAAATTCTCTGATACTTTGCTTTTATATTTGAAGTCAGAAGAAGTGAAGATAGAAAGCAATTTGCTAAATAAGCTATTATTTTTCTGAAGTAATATAGAAATTATATAATAATAATTTAAATACTTTATTAGAAAAATAGTTCTCTTAAAGTAAAATAGATTAATAAATAAGACTATATAAGTATATTTATCCATGTCTTATGAAACTTATAATAATACATATCAATTAAAATTATAATGTATTTAAAAATAGAGAATGCATTGATTTTATTCTGATAGTTGGTTATTTCTTCATATATAATTTTTTTTAAATTAGGTATTTTCTTTATTTACATGTACATTTTC